>LPNX011020431.1:307662-324800 GCA_001517045.1 Pseudotsuga menziesii | reverse complement strand
AAAAAGCGGCTAAGTCGCGGGGAAGAAGAGAAAAAAAGGGCTAAGTCGCAGGGAAGGTTGGGGTTTCCCGCGGGGAAGAAGAGAAAAAAAGCGGCTAAGTCGTGGAGAAGGTTGGGGTTTCCCGCGGGGAAGAAGAGAAAAAAAGCTGCTAAGTCGCGAGGAAGGTTGGGGTTTCCCGCAGGGAAGAATAGAAAAAAAGCGGCAAAGTTGCGGGGAAGGTTGGGGTTTCCCGCGGGGAAGAAGAGCAAAAAAAGAGCAAAGTCGCGGGGAAGGTTGGGGTTTCCCGCGGGGAAGAAGAGAAAAAAACGGCTAAGTCGCGGCGAAGGTTGGGGTTTCTCGCGGGGAAGAAGAGAAAAAAAAGCGGCTAAGTCGCGGCGAAGGTTGGGGTTTCCCGCGGGGAAGAAGAGAAAAAAAGCGGCTAAGTCGTGGGGAAGGTTGAGGTTTACCACGGGGAAGAAGAGAAAAAAAGCAGCTAAGTCGCGAGGAAGGTTGAGGTTTCCTGCGGGGAAGAAGAGAAAACAAGGGCAAAGTCGCGGGGAAGACGAGAAAAAAAAGCGGCTAAGTCGAGGGAAAGGTTGGGGTTTCCCGCGGGAAAGACGAGAAAAAAAGGGCAAAGTTGTGGGGAAGAAGAGAAAAAAAGGGCAAAGTCGCGGGGAAGAAGAGAAAAAAAAAGGCGGCAAAGTCGCGAGGAAGGTTGGGGTTTCCCGCGGGGAAGAAGAGAAATAAAGGGCCAAGTCGCGGGGAAGGTTGGGGTTTCCCGCGGGGAAGAAGAGAAAAAAAAGCGACTAAGTCGTAGGGAAGGTTGGGGTTTCCCGCGGGGAAGAAGAGAAGAGAAGAGGCTAAGTCGCGGCGAAGGTTGGGGTTTCCCGCAGGGAAGAAGAGAAAAAAAAGCGGCTAAGTCGCGGCGAAGGTTGGGGTTTCCCGCGGGGAAGAAGAGAAAAAAAGCGGCTAAGTAGCGGGGAAGGTTGGGGTTTCCCACGGGGAAAAAGACAAAAAAAAAGCGGCTAAGTCGCGGGGAAGAAGAGAAAAAAAGGGCTAAGTCGCAGGGAAGGTTGGGGTTTCCCGCGGGGAAGAAGAGAAAAAAAGCGGCTAAGTCGCGAGGAAGGTTGGGGTTTCCCGCGGGGAAGAAGAGAAAAAAAGGGCAAAGTCGCAGGGAAGACGAGAAAAAAAAGCGGCTAAGTCACGGGGAAGGTTGGGGTTTCCCGAGGGAAAGACGAGAAAAAAACGGCAAAGTCGCGGGGAAGGTTGGGGTTTCCCGCGGGGAAGAAGAGAAAACAAGCGGCAAAGTCACGGGGAAGGTTGGGGTTTCCCGCGGGGAAGAAGAGAAAAAAAGCGGCTAAGCCGCGGGGGAGGTTGGGGTTTCCCTCGGGGAAGAAGAGGAAAAAATCAGCTAAGTCGCGGCGAAGGTTGGGGTTTCCCGTGGGGAAGAAGAGAAAAAAAGCGCCTAAGTCGCGGGGAAGGTTGGGGTTTCTCGCGGGGAAGAAGAGAAAAAATCGGCAAAGTCGCGGGGAAGGTTGGGGTTTCGCGCGGCAAAAACGACAAAAAAAGGGCAAAGCCGCAGTGAAGGTTGGGGTTTCCCGCGGGGAGGACGAGAAAAAAAGGGCAAAGCCGCCGGGAAGGTTGGGGTTTCCCGCGGGGAAGACGAGAAAGAAAATTGGCTAAGTCGCAGGGAAGAAGAGAAAAAAAGCGGCAAAGTCGCGGGGAAGGTTGGGGTTTCCCACGGGGAAGAAGAGAAAAAAGGCGGCTAAGTCGTGGGGAAGGTTGGGGTTTCCCGCGGGGAAGAAGAGAAAAAAAAGCAGCTAAGTCGCGGGGAAGGTTGGGGTTTCCCGTGGGGAAGTAGAGAAAAAAAGCGGCAAAGTCGCGGGGAAAATTTGGGGTTTCGCGCGGGGAAGACGAGAAAAAAAGGGCAAAGCCGCGGGGAAGGTTGAGGTTTCCCGCGGGGAGGACGAGAAAAAAAGGGCAAAGACACGGGGAAGGTTGGGGTTTCCCGCGGGGAGGACGAGAAAAAAAGGGCAAAGACACGGGGAAGGTTGGGGTTTCCCGCGGGGAGGACGAGAAAAAAAGGGCAAAGCCGCGGGGAAGGTTGGGGTTTCCCGTGGGGAAGACGAGAAAGAAAAGCGGCTAAGTCGCGGGGATGAAGAGAAAAAAAGTGGAAAATTCGCGGGGAAGGTTGGGGTTTCCCACGGGGAAGAAGAGAAAAAAGGCGGCTAAGTCGCGGGGAAGGTTGGGGTTTCCCATGGGGAAGAAGAGAAAAAAGGCGGCTAAGTCGTGGGGAAGGTTGGGGTTTGCCACGGGGAAGGTTGGGGCTTCCCGCAGGGAAGAAGAGAAAAAAAGGGCAAAGTCACGGGGAAGGTTGGGCTTTCCCATGCGGGAGAAGAGAAAAAAAGTGCCCAAGTCGCGGGGAAGGGGTTGGGGTTTCCCGTGGGGAAGAAGAGAAAAAAACGGCAAAGCCGCAGGGAAGGTTGGGGTTTCCCGTGGGGAAGATGAGAAGGAAACGGCAAAGTCGCGGGGAAGGTTGGGGTTTCCCGTGGGGAAGACGAGAAAAAAAGCGGCTATGTCGCGGGGAAGGTTGGGGTCTCCCACGGGGAAGACGAGAAAAAAACGGTAAAGTCACGGGGAAGGTTGGGGTTTCCCGCGGGGAAGACGAGAAACAAATGGCAAAGTCGCGGGGAAGGTTGGGGTTTCCCGCGGGGAAGACGAGAAACAAATGGCAAAGTCGCGGGGAAGGTTGGTGTTTCCGTCGGGGAAGAAGAGAAAAAAATCGGCCAAGTCGCGGGGAAGGTTGGGGCTTCCCGCGGGGAAGGAGATAAAAAAAAGCGGCTAAGTCGCGGGGAAGGTTAGGGCTTCCCGCGGGGAAGAAGAGAAAAAAACGGCAAATTCGCGGGGAAGGTTGGGGCTTCCCGCGGGGGAGAAGAGAAAAAAAAAAGGCTAAGTCGCGGGGAAGAAGAAAACAAGAGTGGCAAAGTCGCGGGGAAGGTTGGGGTTTCCCGCGGGGAAGAAGAGAAGAAAAACGGCCAAGTCGCGGGGAAGGTCGGGGTTTCCTGTGGGGAAGAAGAAAAAGAAACGGCCAAGTCGCGGGGAAGGCTGGGGTTTCCCGCGGGGAAGAAGAGAAAAAAAGCAGCAAAGTCGCGGGGAAGGCTGGGGTTTCCCGCGGGGAAGAAGAGAAAAAAAGCAGCAAAGTCGCGGGGAAGGTTGGGGTTTCCGACGGGGAAGAAGAGAAAAAAAGCGGCTAAGTCGCAGGGAAGGTTGGGGCTTCCCGCGGGGAAGAAGAGAAAAAAAGGACAAAGTCACGTGGAAGATTGGGCTTTCCCATGGGGGAGAAGAGAAAAAAAGCGCCCAAGTCACGGGGAAGGGGTTGGGGTTTCCCGCGGGGAAGAAGAGGAAAAAAAGCGCCCAAGTCGCGGGGAAGGGGTTCGGGTTTCCCGCGGGGAAGAAGAGAAAAAAATGGCAAAGCCGCAGGGAAGGTTGGGGTTTCCCGTGGGGAAGACGAGAGAAAGACGGCAAAGTCGCGGGGAAGGTTGGGGTTTCCCGCGGGGAAGACGAGAAAAAAAACGGCTATGTCGCGGGGAAGACGAGAAAAAATGGCTAAGACGCGGGGAATGTTGGGGTTTCCCGCGGGGAAGACGAGAAAAGAACGGCAAAGTCGCGGGGAAAAAGAGAAAAAAATTGGCTAAGTCGCGGGGAAGAAGAGAAAAAAGGCGGCTAAGTCGCGGGGAAGGTTGGGGTTTCCCGCGACGAAGAAGAGAAAAAAAAGCAGCTAAGTCGTGGGGAAGGTTGGGGTTTCCCGCGGGGAAGAAGAGAAAAAAAGCGGCAAAGTCGCGGGGAACGTTGGGGTTTCCTGCGGGGAAGAAGAGCAAAAAAAGGGCAAAGTCACGGGGAAGGTTGGGGTTTCCCGCGGGGAAGAAGAGAAAAAAAGCGGCTAAGTCGCGGCGAAGGTTGGGGTTTCCCGTGGGGAAGAAGAGAAAAAAAGCGGCAAAGTCGCAGGGAAGGTTGGGGTTTCCTGCGGGGAAGAAGAGCAAAAAAAGGGCAAAGTCGCGGGGAAGGTTGGGGTTTCCCGTGGGGAAGAAGAGAAAAAAAGCGGCTAAGTCGCAGCGAAGGTTGGGGTTTCCTACGGGGAAGAAGAGAAAAAAAAGCGGCTAAGTCACGGCGAAGGTTGGGGTTTCCCGCGGGGAAGAAGAGAAAAAAAGCGGCTAACTCACGAGGAAGGTTGGGGTTTCCCACGGGGAAGAAGAGAAAAAAAAGCGGCTAAGTCGCGGGGAAGGTTGGGGTTTCCCGCGGGGAAGAAGAGAAAAAAAGGGCCAAGTCGCAGGGAAGGTTGGGGTTTCCCACGGGGAAGAAGAGAAAATAAAGCGACTAAGTCGCAAGGTAGGTTGGGGTTTCCCGTGGGGAAGAAGAGAAGAAAAGAGGCTAAGTCGCGGCGAAGGTTGGGGTTTCCCATGGGGAAGAAGAGAAAAAAAAGCGGCTAACTCGCGGCGAAGGTTGGGGTTTCCCGCGGGGAAGAAGAGAAAAAAAGCGGCTAAGTCACGGGGAAGGTTGGGGTTTCCCGCGGGGAAAAAGAGAAAAAAAAGCGGCTAAGTTGCGGGGAAGAAGAGAAAAAAAGGGCTAAGTCGCGGGGAAGGTTGGGGTTTCCCGCGGGGAAGAAGAGAAAAAAAGCGGCTAAGTCGTGGGGAAGGTTGGGGTTTCCCGCGGGGAAGAAGAGAAAAAAAGCGGCTAAGTCGCGAGGAAGGTTGGGGTTTCCCGCGGGGAAAAAAAGAAAAAAAGGGCAAAGTCGCAGGAAAGACGAGAAAAAAAAGCGGTTAAGTCGCAGGGAAGGTTGGGGTTTCCCGCGAGAAAGACGAGAAAAAAAGGGCAAAGTCGCGGGGAAGAAGAGAAAAAAAGGGCAAAGTCACGGGGAAGAAGAGAAAAAAAAGGCGGCAAAGTCGCGGGGAAGGTTGGGGTTTCCCCGGGGAAGAAGAGAAAAAAAGCGGCAAAGTCGCGGGGAAGGTTGGGGTTTCCCGCGGGGAAGAAGAGAAAAAAAGCGGCTAAGCCATGGGGGAGGTTGGGGTTTCCCTCGTGGAAGAAGAGGAAAAAAGCAGCTAAGTCACGGCGAAGGTTGGGGTTTCGCGCGGGGAAGAAGAGAAAAAAAGCGCCTAAGTCGCAGGGAAGGTTGGGGTTTCTCACGGGGAAGAAGAGAAAAAAACGGCAAAGTCACGGGGAAGGTTGGGGTTTCGCGCGGGGAAAACAAGAAAAAAATGGCAAAGCCGCAGGGAAGGTTGGGGTTTCCCGCGCGGAGGACAAAAAAAAAAGGGCAAAGCCGCGAGGAAGGTTGGGGTTTCCCACGGGGAGGACAAGAAAAAAAGGGCAAAGCCGCGGGGAAGGTTGGGGTTTCCCGCGGGGAAGACGAGAAAGAAAAGCGGCTAAGTCGCAGGGAAGAAGAGAAAGAAAGCGGAAAAGTCGTGGGGAAGGTTGGGGTTTCCCACAGGGAAGAAGAGAAAAAAGGCGGCTAAGTCGCGGGGAAGGTTGGGGTTTCCCACGGGGAAGAAGAGAAAAAAGGCGGCTAAGTCGCGGGGAAGGTTGGGGTTTGCCGCGGGGAAGGTTGGGGCTTCCCGTGGGGAAGAAGAGAAAAAAAGGAAAAGTCGTGGGGAAGGTTGGGCTTTCCCGTGGGGGAGAAGAGAAAAAAAGCGCCCAAGTCGTGGGGAAGGGGTTGGGGTTTCCCGCGGAGAAGAAGAGAAAAAAATGTCAAAGCCGCAGGGAAGGTTGGGGTTTCCCGTGGGGAAGACGAGAAAAAAACGACAAAGTCATGGGGAATGTTGGGGTTTCCCGCGGGGAAGACGAGAAAAAAAGCGGCTATGTCGCGGGGAAGGTTGGGGTTTCCCACGGGGAAGACGAGAAAAAAATGGCAAAGTCATGGGGAAGGTTGGGGTTTCCCGCGGAGAAGACGAGAAAAAAACGGCAAAGTCGCGGGGAAGGTTGGGGTTTCCGGCGGGGAAGAAGAGAAAAAAATCGGCCAAGTCGCGGGGAAGGAGAGAAAAAAAAGCGGCTAAGTCGCGGGGAAGGTTGGGGCTTCCCGCGGGCAAGAAGAGGAAAAAACGGCAATCGCGGGGAAGGTTGGGGCTTCCCGTGGGGGAGAAGAGAAAAAAAAAAGGCTAAGTTGCGGGGAAGAAGAAAACAAGAGCGGCAAAGTCGCGGGGAAGGTTGGGGTTTCCCGCAGGGAAGAAGAGAAGAAAAATGGCCAAGTCGCGGGGAAGGTCGGGGTTTCCCGTGGGGAAGACGAAAAAGAAACGGCCAAGTCACGGGGAAGGCTGGGGTTTCCCGCGGGGAACAAGAGAAAAAAAGCGGCAAAGTCGCGGGGAAGGTTGGGGTTTTCGACGGGGAAGAAGAGAAAAGAAGCGGCTAAGTCGCGGGGAAGGTTGGGTCTTCCCGTGGGGAAGAAGAGAAAAAAAGGGCAAAGTCGCGGGGAAGGTTGGGCTTTCTCGTGGGGGAGAAGAGAAAAAAAGCGCCCAAGTCGCGGGGAAGGGGTTGGGGTTTCCCGCGGGGAAGAAGAGAAAAAAACGGCAAAGCCACAGGGAAGGTTGGGGTTTCCCGTGGGGAAGACGAGAGAAAAATGGAAAAGTTGTGGGGAAGGTTGGGGTTTCCCGCGGGGAAGACGAGAAAAAAAGCGGCTATGTCGCGGGGAAGACGAGAAAAAAACGGCAAAGTCGCGCGGAAGGTTGGGGTTTCCCGCGGGGAAGACGAGAAAAGAATGGCAAAGTCGCGGGGAAGAAGAGAAAAAAATCGGCTAAGTAGCGGGGAAGAAGAGAAAAAAGGCGGCTAAGTCGTGGGGAAGGTTGGGGCTTCCCGCGGGGAAGAAGAGAAAAAAACGGCAAAGCCGCAGGGGAGAAGAGAAAAAAAAAGGCTAAGTCGTGGGGAAGAAGAAAACAAGAGCGGCAAAGTCGCGGGGAAGGTTGGGGTTTCCCGTGGCGAAGAAGAGAAGAAAAACGGCCAAGTCGCGGGGAAGGTCGGGGTTTCCCGCGGGGAAGAAGAAAAAGAAATGGCTAAGTCGCGGGGAAGGCTGGGGTTTCCCGCGGGGAAGAAGAAAAAAAAAACGGCAAAGTCACTGAGAAGGTTGAGCATGACTTTGGCGGGCTTTGGGTTCGAGCTCTTCCTTGGGCATTCCTTGGCCACACCTTGGGCGCTCCTTATTGGCGCTCCTCGGGCCATTCGTTCGATGGACAAGTGAGCTAAGAACGTTAAGTGGTGACCACTCCCGCTGCCTTGCCCTTTTGTTGGTCACCCACTTGGCGGGCATGGCTTTGATGGGATTTGGGTTCGATTCGTTCGTTGGGCGCTACTTGGTCGCTCCCTGTGGGTGCTCCTTGTGTGCACTCCTGACGGGCCCTTCGTTTCCCGGGAAAGTGAGCTAAAAGCATCAAGTGGCGACCAATCCCTCTCCTTAACTCCCGCTACCTTGTCTTTTGTCGGTCACCTACTTAACGGGCATGACTTTGACGGGCTTTGGGTTCGAGTCGTTCCTTGGGCACTCCTGATGGGCCCTTCGTTTTCTGGGCAAGTGAGCCAAAAACGTTAAGTGGTGACCAATCCCTCTCCTTAACTCCCACTACCTTGTACTTTTGCTGGCCACTCGCTTGGTGGGCATCACTTTGACGGGACTTGGGTTCGAGTCGTTCCTTGGGCGCTCTTGATGGGCCCTTTGTTTTCCGGGAAAGTGAGCTAAAAACGTTAAGTAGTGACCAATCCCTCTCCTTAACTCCCACTTCCTTGTATTTTTGCCGGTAACCCACTTGGTGGGCATGACTTTGACGGGCTTTGGGTTCGAGGCGTTCCTTGGGAGCTCTTGATGGCCCCCTTCGTTTTCCGGGTGAGTGAGCTAAAAATGTTAAGCGGTGACGAACCCCCCTCCTTAACTCCCACTACCTTGTCATTTTTCCGGTAACTCAATCGGTGGGCATGGCTTTTGCGGGCTTTGTGTTTGAGTCGTTCCTTGGGCGCTCCTTGTGGGACCTGCGTTTGCCGGGAAAGTGAGCTAAAAACGTTCAATGGTGACCAATCCCTCTCCTTAACTCCCGCTGCCTTGTCTTTTTTCCGGCCACTCACTTGGCAGGCATCACTTTGAAAGGCTTTGGGCCCGAGCCGTTCCTTGGGCTGTCCTTGTGGACGTTCCTTGGGCAGTCCTTGTCGGCGCACCTCGTCCACGCCTCGGGCGTTCCTTGGGCAATCCTTGTCTGCGCACCTCATCCGCCCCTCGGGCGCTCCTTGTGGGTGCTCCTTGGGCGCTCCTTGTGGGCGCTCCATGTGGGTTCCCCATGGGCGTTCCTTGGGCCATTCGTTTGCCGAGAAAGCGAGCTAAAAACGTTGAGTGGTGACAAATATGTCTCCTTGACGCCCACTGCCTTGTCTTTTGGCTGGTCACTCGCCCGGTGGGCATGACTTTGACGGGATTTGCGTTTGAGCCGTTCCTTGGGCGCCCCTCGTGTGCGCTCCTTGTTGGAGCACCTTCCGCGCCCCTTGTGGGTCCTCCCGGTGGGTTCTCCTTAAGTGCTCCTTGTGGGCGCCCCTTGTGGGTCCTCCCGGTGGGTTCTCCTTGGGCGCTCCTTGTGGGCGCCCCTTGTGGGTTCTCTTGAGGGGCCACCAATCCCTCTCCTTAGCTCCCACCGCCTTTTCTCTTTTCTGGCCACTCACTTGTTGGGCACGACTTTGACGGGCTTCATGTCCGAGCCGTTCCTTGGGCGCTCCTGATTGGCCCTTCATTTTCTGGGTAGGTGAGCTAAAAACGTTAAGCAGTGGCCAGTCCCTCTCCTTAAATTCCCGCTACCTTGCCCGTTTGATGGTCACTCGCTCGGTGCGCATGACTTTGGCGGGCATTGGGTTCGAGTTGTTCGTCGAGTGCTCTTGATGGGGCCTTCGTTTGCTGGGCAAGCGAGCTAAAAACGTTCAAGTGGTGACCAATCCGACTCCCTAAATCCCACTAGCCTCTCTTTTTTCCTATCACCCACTTGGCGGGCATGCCTTTGACGGGCTTTCGGTTCGAGCCGTTCCTTGGGCGCTCCTGGGGGGCCCTTCGTTCTTCGGGAAAGTGAGCCAAAACCGTTAAGTGGCGACCGATTCCTGTCCTCAACTCCCCGACTAACTTGTCTTTTTGTCGGTCGCTCACTTGGTGGGCATGACTTTTGACGGGATTTGGGTTCGAGCCGTTCCTTCGGCGCTCTTGATGGGGCCCTTCGTTTGCCGGCCAAGCGAGCTAAAAACGTTGAGCGCTGACCAATCCGACTCCTTGACTCCTGCCAGCTTGTCTTTTTGCCTATCACTCACTTGGCGAGCATGGCTTTGACTGGCTTTCGGTTCGAGCCGCCCCTTGTGTGCACTCCTGATGGGCCCTTCGTTTTTCGAGCAAGGGAGCTAAGGACGTTAAGTGACGACCAATTCCTCTCCTTAACTCCCACTGCCTTGTCTTTTTGTCGGTCGCTCGCATGGTGGGCATGACTTTGACGGGATTTGGGCTCGAGTCGTTCCTTCGGTGCTCTTGATGGGGCCCTTCGTTTGCCGTGCAATCGAGCTAAAAACGTTAAGCGGTGACCAATGCGACCCCTTAACTCCCACTAGCTTGTCCTTTTGCCCATCACTCACTTGGCAGGCATGACTTTGACGGGCTTTCAGTTCGAGCCATTCCTTGGGCGCTCCTGATGGGCCCTTTGTTTTTTTCGGGCAAGCGAGCTAAAAGCGTTAAGTGGTGACCGACTCCTCTCCTTAACTCCCACTGCCTTGTCTTTTGGTTGGTCGCTCACTTGGTGGGAATGACTTTGACGGGCTTTGGGTTCGATCCGTTCCTTCGGCGCTCGTGATGGGGCCCTTCGTTTGCCGGGCAAGCGAGCTAAAAATGTCAAGGGGTGACCAATCCGACTCCTTCACTCCCGCTGGCTTGTCTTTTTTCCTATCACTCACTTGGCGGGCATGGCTTTCACGGGCTTTCGGTTCGAGCCGTCCCTTGGGCGCTCCTGACGGGCCCTTCATTTTTCAGGCAAGTGAGCCACAAACGTTACATGGTGACCAATTCCTCTCCTTAACTCCCACTGCCTTGTCTTTTTGTTGGTCACTCACTTGGTGGGAACGACTCTGACGGGCTTTGGGTTCGAGCCGTTCCTTCGACGCTCTTGATGGGGCCCTTCACTTGCCGGGCAAGCTAGCTAAAAACGTTATGTGGTGACCAATCCGGCTCCTCAACTCCCACTGGCTTGTCTTTTTTCCTATCGCTCACTCGACGGGCGAGACTTTGACAGGCTTTCGGTTCGAGCCGTTCCTTGGGCGCTCCTGATGGGCCCTTCGTTTTCCGGGCAAGTGAGTGAAAAACATTAAGTGGTGACCGATTCCTCTCCTTAACTCCCACCGCCTTGTCTTTTTGTCGGTCGCTCACTTGGTGGCAATGGCTTTGACGGGCTTTGTGTTCGAGTTGTGACGGGCCCTTCGTTTGCCGGGAAAGTGAGCTAAAAACGTTCAGTGGTGACCAACCCGACTCCTTAACTCCCGCTAGCTTGTCTTTTTTCCTATCGCTCACTCGGCGGGCATGGCTTTGATGGGATTCCGGTTCGATCCGCTCCTTCGGTGCTCTTGATGGGGCCCTTCATTTGTCGGGAAAGCGAGCTAAAAAACTTGGAGCGGTGCCCAATACGACTCCAACTCCTTAACTCCCGCTAGCTTGTCTTTTGGCCTATCCCTCACTTGGCGGGCATGACTTTGACGGGCTTTCGGTTCGAGCCACCCCTTGTGTGCGCTCCTGATGGGCCCTTCGTTTTTCGGGAAAGTGGGCTAAGAACGTTAAGCGGTGACCAATTCCTCTCCTTCGCTCCCACTACCTCGTATTTTTGTCAGTCGCTCGCTTGGTGGGCATGAATTTGACGAGATTTGGGTTCGAGTCATTCCTTCGACGCTCTTGATGGGGCCCTTTGTTTGCCGGGAAAGCGAGCTAAAAGCGTTAAGCGGTGACCAATCCGACACCTTAAATCCCGCCAGCTTGTCCTTTTGCCCATCACTCACTTGGCGGGCATGGCTTTGAGGGGCTTTCAGTTCCAGCCGTTCCTTGGGCGCTCCTGATGGGCCCTTCGTTTTTTTGGGCAGGCGAGCTGAAAACTTTAAGTGGTGATTAGTCCGACTCCTTAACTCCCACTGCCTTGCCTTTTTGTCGGTCGCTCACTTGGTGGGCATGACTTTTACGGGCTTTGGGTTCGATCCGTTCCTCCGGCGCTCTTGATGGGGCCCTTCGTTTGCCAGGCAAGCGAGCTAAAAACGTTGAGCATTGACCAATCCAACTCCTTGACTCTCGCCAGCTTGTCTTTTTTCCTATCACTCACTTGGCGGGCATGACTTTGACGGGCTTTCGGTTCAAGCCGTTCCATGGGCACTCCTGATGGGCCCTTCGTTTTTTCAGGCAAGTGAGCCACAAACGTTAAGTGGCAACCAATTCCTCTCCTTAACTACCACTGCCTTGTTTTTTGTTGGTCGCTCACTTGGAGGGCATGACTTTGATGGGCTTTGGGCTCGATTCGTTCCTTCGACGCTCTTGATGGGGCCCTCCGTTTGCCGGGAAAGCGAGCTAAAAACGTTATGTGGTGACCAATCCGGCTCCTCAACTCCCATCATCTTGTCTTTTTTCCTACCACTCACTTGGCGGGCATCACTTCGATGGGCTTTTGGTTCGAGCCATTCCTTGGGCGCTCCGTATGGGCCCTTCGTTTTCCGGGCAAGTGAGCGAAAAATGTTAAGTGGTGACCGATTCCTCTCCTTAACTGCCGCTGCCTTGTCTTTTTGTCGGTCCCTCACTTGGTGGGCACGACTTTGACGGGCTTTGGGTTCGAGGCATTCCTTCGGTGCTCTTGATGGGGCCCCTTCGCTTGCCTGGAAAGCGAGCTAAAAACGTTGAGTGGTGACCAGTCCGAATCCTTAACTCCCACTACCTTGCCTTCTTGTCGGTCGCTCACTTGGTGGGCATGGCTTTGGCGGGCTTTGGGTTCGAGCCATTCCTTCGGCGCTCTTGATGGGGCCCTTCATTTTTGCCGAGCAAGCGAGCTAACAAACGTTGAGTGGTGACCAATCTGGCTCCTTAACTCCCGCTAGCTTGTCTTTTGGTGGGCTTTCGGTTCGAGCCGCCCCTTGTGTGCGCTCCTGATGCACCCTTCATTTTTCGGGAAAGCAAGCCAAAAACATTAAACGGTGACCAATTCCTCTCCTTAACTCCCACTACCTTGTATTTTTGTTGGTCTCTCGCTTGGTGAGCTTGACTTTGACGGGCTTTGGGTTCGAGTCGTTGCTTCAACGCTCCTGATGGGGCCCTTCGTTTAAACGTTAAGTGGTGACCAATTCCTCTCCTTAACTCCCACTGCCTTGTCTTTTTGTCGGTCGCTCGCTTGGTGGGCATGGCTTTGACGGGATTCGGGTTCGAGCCGTTCCTTCGGCGCTCTTGATGGGGCCCTTCGTTTGAAGGGCAAGCGAGCTAAAAACGTTAGGTGGTGACCAATCCGACTCCTTAACTCCCACTTGCTTGCCTTTTTTCCTATCACTCACTTGGCGGGCATGACTTTCACAGGCTTTCGGTTCGATCCGTCCCTTGGGCGTTCCCGATGGGCCCTTCATTTTTCAGGCAAGTGAGCCACAAACGTTAAGTGGCGACCAAGTCCTCTCCTTAACTCCCACTACCTTGTCTTTTCGTTGGTCGCTCACTTGGTGGGCATGACTTTGACGGGATTTGGGTTCGAGTCGTTCCTTCGGCGCTCTTGATGGGGCCCTTCGTTTGTCGGGCAAGCGAGCTAAAAACGTTATGTGGTGACCAATCCGGCTCCTCAACTCCCACTGGCTTGCCCTTTTTCTTATCGCTCACTTGGCGAGTGAGACTTTGACGGGCTTTCGGTTCGAGCCGTTCCTTGGGCGCTCCTGATGGACCCTTCGTTTTCCAGGTAAGTGAGCGAAAAAGGTTAAGTGGTGACCGATTCCTCTCCTTAACTCCCACTACCTTGTCTTTTTGTCGGTTTCTCACTTGGTGGGCATGACTTTGACGGGCTTTGTGTTCGAGTCGTTCCTTTGGCGCTCTTGATGGGGCCCTTCGTTTGCCGGGAAAGCGAGCTAAAAACGTTTAGTGGTGACCAACCCAACTCCTTAACTGCCGCTAGCTTGTATTTTTGTTGGTCGTTCACTCGGTGGGCATGACTTTGACGGGCTTTGGGTTCGGCTCGCTCCTTCACCGCTCTTGATGGGGCCCTTCGTTTGTCGGGAAAACGAGCTAAAAACGTTTAGTCATGACCAATCCGGCTCCTTAAATCTCGCTAGCTTGTGTTTTTTTCTATCACTCACTTGGCGAGCATGACTTTGACGGGGTTTCGGTTCGGGCCGTTCCTTGGGTGCTCCTCGTGTGCGTTCCCGCTGTGCGTTCCTTGGGGTGCTCCCTGTGGGTGCTCCTGGTGGGCGCTCTTTGTGGGCGCTCCTTGGGCGCTCCTTGTGGGCGCTCCTTGGGTGCACCTTTTGGGCGCTCTTTGTGGGCGCTCCTTGGGCGCTCCTAGTGGGCGCTCCTTGCGGGCGCTCCTTGAGGGCACTCCTTGGGTGCTCCTTGTGGGCGCTCCTAGCGGGCGCTCCTTGGGTGCACCTTGCGGGCGCTCCTTGTGGGCGCACCTTTTGGGCGCTCCTTTTGCCCGCCAAGTGCGCTAAAAACGTTAAGCGGTGACCAATCCGACCCCTTAACTTTCACTACCTTGTCTTTTTACCTTCTACTCCCTTGGTGGGAAAGAAATTGACGGGATTTGGGCGCTCCTTGGGCGCACCTTGGGCACTCCTTGCGTGCGCTCCTTGGGCGCTCCTTTTGTGCGCTCCTTGCGTGCGCTCCTTGGGCGCTCCTTGCGTGCGCTCCTTGGGCGCTCCTTGCGGGCGCTTCTTGCGTGTGCTTCTTGGGCGCTCCTTGCGGGCGCTCCTTGGGCGCTCCTTGTGTGCGCTCCTTGGGCGCTCCTTGTGTGCGCTCCTTGTGTGCGCTCCTTGGGCACTCCTTGTGTGCGCTCCTTGGGCGCTCCTTGTGTGCGCTCCTTGTGTGCGCTCCTTGCGTGCGCTCCTTGTGTGCGCTCCTTGGGCACTCCTTGGGCGCTCCTTGTGGGCGCTCCTTGCGTGCGCTCCTTGGGCGCTCCTTGGGCGCTCCTTGTGTGCGCTCCTTGCGTGTGCTCCTTGGGCGCTCCTTGTGGGCGCTCCTTGCGTGTGCTCCTTGTGGGCGCTCCTTGGGTGCTCCTTGTGTGCTCTCATTGGGGCGCTCCTTGTGTGCGCTCCTTGGGGAGCTCCTTGGGCCCTTTGTTTGCTGCGCGAGTGTGCTAAAAAGGTTAAGTGGTGACCAATCCGGCCCCTTAACTTCCATTACCTTGTCTTTTTCCCTATTACTCCCTTGGTGGGCATGAGTTTGACGGGACTTGCGGTCGAGCCGTTCTTTATGCGATCGTTGTGGGCGCTCCCTGGGCCCTTCGTTTGCTGCGCAAGTGTGCTAAAAACATTAAGTGGTGACCAATCCGACTCCTTAACTTCCACTGCCTTGTCTTTTTCCCTATTACTCCCTTGGTGGGCATGAGTTTGACGGGACTTGCGGTCGAGCCGTTCTTTGTGCGATCATTGTGGGCGCTGTTGGGCCCTTCGTTTGCTGCGCAAGTGTGCTAAAAACATTAAGTGGTGACCAATACGACTCCTTAACTTCCATTGCCTTGTCTTTTTCCCTATTACTCCCTTGGTGGGCATGAGTTTGACGGGACTTGCGGTCAAGCCGTTCTTTGTGCGATCATTGTGGGCGCTGCTGGGCCCTTCGTTTGCTGCGCAAGTGTGCTAAAAACATTAAGTGGTGACCAATACGACTCCTTAACTTCCATTGCCTTGTCTTTTTCCCTATTACTCCCTTGGTGGGCATGACTTTGACGGGATTTGGGTTCGAGCCGTTCCTTCGGCGCTCTTGATGGGGCCCTTCGTTTGCCGGGCAAGCGAGCTAAAAACGTTAAGTGGTGACCAATCCGACTCCTTAACTTCCACTGCCTTGTCTTTTTCCCTATTACTCCCTTGGTGGGCATGAGTTTGACGGGACTTGCGGTCGAGCCGTTCTTTGTGCGATCGTTGTGGGCACTGCTGGGCCCTTCGTTTGCTGCGCAAGTGTGCTAAAAACATTAAGTGGTGACCAATCAGACTCCTTAACTTCCACTGCCTTGTCTTTTTCCCTATTACTCTCTTGGTGGGCATGAGTTTGACGGGACTTGCGGTCGAGCCGTTCTTTGTGCGATCGTTGTGGGCGCTCCCTGGGCCCTTCGTTTGTTGCGCAAGTGTGCTAAAAACATTAAGTGGTGACCAATCTGACTCCTTAACTTCCACTGCCTTGTCTTTTTCCGTATTACTCCCTTGGTGGGCATGAGTTTGACGGGACTTGCGGTCGAGCCGTTCTTTGTGCGATCGTTGTGGGTGCTCCCCGGGCCATTCGTTTGCTGCGCAAGTGTGCTAAAAACATTAAGTGGTGACCAATCCGACTCCTTAACTTCCACTGCCTTGTCTTTTTCCCTATTACTCCCTTGGTGGGGTTCAGGTTGGAAAAGTAATTTCGTGTGAAGGGTGGTGCGATGGATGCGTTGCTTGTCGGGTCTACTTGAAAATTGGCCTCAGGTCATTCGTAGGGCAGTCGACTCTCAACGGGCTATCGTGCGGATCGGTAACACATGAGCGGTAATGTTGGCAATGCTCATCTTCGGAGGCACCGGGAAAGCACAGCCCGTAAGTTCCATTCAACGTGGAGTTTTGGGGTTTGCGGTGGCTTCGCACGAGGGCTTGCATCTTCGGTCTTCTCTTGGACGTGTTGCCCCTTTCGGTCGCCGGTTCGAAGTTGTTGGTTAAATTACTACGTTGTTTCCTATCGTGCACTTCTCTCACGGTGGAAGTGTAGTTTCGTGCGAAGGGTGGTGCGATGGATGCGTTTCTTATCGGGTCTGCTTGAAAATTTTCCTCGGGTCATTCGTAGGGCGGTCGACTCTCAACGGGCTATCGTGCGGCTCGGTAACACATGAGCGGTAATGTTGGCAATGCTCATCTTCGGAGGCACCGGGAAAACAAAGCCCGTAATTTCCATTCAACGTGGAGTTTTGGGGTTTGCGGTGGCTTCGCATGAGGGCTTGCATCTTCGGTCTTCTCTCGTATCTGTCACCCCTTTCAGTCGCCGGTTCGAAGCTGCTGGTTAAATTACTACGTTGTTGCCTATCGTGCACTTCTCTCACGGTGGAAGTGTCATTTCGTGCAAAGGGTGGTGCGATGGATGCGTTGCTTGTCGGGTCTGCTCGAAAATTGGCCTCGGGTCATTCTTAGGGCGGTCGACTCACAACAGGCTATCGTTCGACTTGGTAACACATGAGCGGTAATGTTGGCAATGCTCATCTTCGGAGGCACCGGGAAAACAAAAGCCCATAAGTTCCATTCAATGTGGAGTTTTGGGGTTTGCGGTGGCTTCGCACGAGGGCTTCCATCTTCGGTCTTCTCTCGGATATATTGCCCCTTTTGGTCACCGGTTCGAAGCATTTGGTTAAATTACTACGTTGTTGCCTATCGTGCACTTCTCCCACGGTGGAAGTGTCATTTCGTGCAAAGGGTGGTGCGATGGATGCGTTGCCTGTCGCGTCTGCTTGAAAATTGGCCTCGGGTCATTCGTAGGGCGGTCGACTCTCAACGGGCTATCGTTCAACTTGGTAACACATGAGCGGTAAAGTTGGAAATGCTCATCTTCGGAGGCACCGGTAAAACAAAGCATGTTTCCATTCAACGTGGAGTTTTGGGGTTTGTGGTGGCTTCGAACGAGGGATTGCCTTTTCACGGTTAGGTCTCTCTGGAGACCTATCTATTGTGCTTGTACTTTTTCCATGTTGGCATGTTGTGCGACTAGAGACCATTTGTAAGAGCAACGACGGGATTTTTGGCAGGGGCGCATCGATGGTGTGCTTCCTTCGAAAGCATTTCGAGGCTCGGTTTTTTTGATGGGCAGTTGAAGTTTTGCCTCAACATGACGGCACTCTTCTAACTTTGCTTACCATCTTCGCTTGCGTTGGATTTGGAGTCTATTTAATAATGTGGCCAAAGAGTTTTGGAATTGGTTTGCTTTGTCCTTGTATCGGTAGCAGTGTTGTTGGGCC
>LPNX011020431.1:287662-297662 GCA_001517045.1 Pseudotsuga menziesii | reverse complement strand
GAAGGTTGGGGTTTCCCGCGGGGAAGAAGAGAAAAAAAGCGGCTAAGTCGCGGCGAAGGTTGGGGTTTCCCGTGGGGTAGAAGAGAAAAAAAGCGGCAAAGTCGCGGGGAAGGTTGGGGTTTCCCGCGGGGAAGAAGAGCAAAAAAAGGGCAAAGTCGCGGGGAATGTTGGGGTTTCCCGCGGGGAATAAGAGAAAAAAAGCGGTTAAATCGCGACGAAGGTTGGGGTTTCCCGCGGGGAAGAAGAGAAAAAAAAGCGGCTAAGTCACGGCGAAGGTTGGGGTTTCCCGCGGGGAAGAAGAGAAAAAAAGCGGCTAAGTCGTGAGGAAGGTTGGGGTTTCCCACGGGGAAGAAGAGAAAAAAAAGCGGCTAAGTCGCGGGCAAGGTTGGGGTTTCCCGCGGGGAAGAAGAGAAAAAAAGGGCGAATTCGCGGGGACAGTTGGGGTTTCCCGCGGGGAAGAAGAGAAAAAAAGGGCAAAGTCGCGACGAAGGTTGGGGTTTCCCGCGGGGAAGAAGAAAAAAAAAGCGGCTAAGTCTCGGGGAAGAAGAGAGAAAAAAGCGGCTAAGTCGCGGGGAAGGTTGGGGTTTCCCACGGGGAAGAAGAGAAAAAAAGGGCCAAGTCGCGGGGAAGGTTGGGGTTTCCTGCGGGGAAGAAGAGAAAAAAAAGCGACTAAGTCGCGGGGAAGGTTGGGGTTTCCCGCGGGAAAGAAGAGAAGAAAAGAGGCTAAGTCGTGGCGAAGGTTGGGGTTTCCCGCGGGGAAGAAGAGAAAAAAAAGAGGCTAAGTCGCGGCGAAGGTTGGGGTTTCCCGCGGGGAAGAAGAGAAAAAAAGCGGCTAAGTCGCGGGGAAGGTTGGGGTTTCCCGCGGGGAAAAAGAGAAAAAAAAGCAGCTAAGTCACGGGGAAGAAGAGAAAAAAAGGGCTAAGTCGCGGGGAAGGTTGGGGTTTCCCGATGGGAAGAAGAGAAAAAAAGCGGCTAAGTCACAGGGAAGGTTGGGGTTTCCCGCAGGGAAGAAGAGAAAAAAAGCGGCTAAGTCGCAAGGAAGGTTGGGGTTTCCCGCGGGAAAGAAGAGAAAAAAAGGGCAAATTCGCGGGGAAGACGAGAAAAAAAAGCGACTAAGTCGCGGGGAAGGTTGGGGTTTCCCGCGGGAAAGACGAGAAAAAAACGGCAAAGTCGCGGGGAAGAAGAGAAAAAAAGGGCAAAGTCGCGGGGAAGAAGAGAAAAAAAAGGCGGCAAAGTCGCGGGGAAGAAGAGAAAAAAAGGGGAAAGTCGCGGGGAAGAAGAGAAAAAAAAAGCGGCAAAGTCGCGAGGAAGGTTGGGGTTTCCCGCGGGGAGGAAGAGAAAAAAACGGCAAAGTCACGGGGGAGAAGAGAAAAAAAAGGCGGCAAAGTCGCGAGGAAGGTGGGGGTTTCCCGCGGGGAAGAAGAGAAAAAAAGGGGAAAGTCGCGGGGAAGAAGAGAAAAAAAAAGCGGCAAAGTCGCGAGGAAGGTTGGGGTTTCCCGCGGGGAGGAAGAGAAAAAAACGGCAAAGTCACGGGGGAGAAGAGAAAAAAAAGGCGGCAAAGTCGCGAGGAAGGTGGGGGTTTCCCGCGGGGAAGAAGAGAAAAAAAGGGGAAAGTCGCGGGGAAGAAGAGAAAAAAAAAGCGGCAAAGTCGCGAGGAAGGTTGGGGTTTCCCGCGGGGAGGAAGAGAAAAAAACGGCAAAGTCACGGGGGAGAAGAGAAAAAAAAGGCGGCAAAGTCGCGAGGAAGGTGGGGGTTTCCCGCGGGGAAGAAGAGAAGAAAAACGGCCAAGTCGCGGGGAAGGCTGGGGTTTCCCGTGGGGAAGAAGAGAAAAAAAGCGGCAAAGTCGCGGGGAAGGTTGGGGTTTCCGGCGGGGAAGAAGAGAAAAAAAGCGGCTAAGTCGCGGGGAAGAAGAGAGAAAAAGGGCAAAGTCACGGGGAAGGTTGGGCTTTCCCGTGGGGGAGAAGAGAAAAAAAGCGCCCAAGTCGCGGGGAAGGGATTGGGGTTTCCCATGGGGAAGAAGAGAAAAAAAAGCGCCCAAGTCGCGGGGAAGGGGTTGGGGTTTCCTGCAGGAAAGAAGAGAAAAAAACTCAAAGCCGCAGGGAAGGTTGGGGTTTCCAGTGGGGAAGGCGAGAGAAAAATGGCAAAGTCGCGGGGAAGGTTGGGGTTTCCCGCGGGGAAGACGAGAAAAAAAGCGGCTATGTCACGGGGAAGACGAGAAAAAAATGGCAAAGTCGCTGGGAAGGTTGGGGTTTCCCGCGGGGAAGATGAGAAAAGAACGGCAAAGTCGCGGGGAAGAAGAGAAAAAAAGCGGCTAAGTCGCGGGGAAGAAGAGAAAAAAGGCGGCTAAGTCGCAGGGAAGGTTGCGGCTTCCCGCGGGGAAGAAGAGAAAAAAACGACAAAGCCGCGGGGGAGAAGAGAAAAAAAAAGGCTAAGTCGCAGGGAAGGAGAAAACAAGAGCGGCAAAGTCGCGGGGAAGGTTGGGGTTTCCCACGGGGAAGAAGAGAATAAAAACGGCCAAGTCGTTGGGAAGATCGGGGTTTCCCGCGGGGAAGAAGAAAAAGAAACGGCTAAGTCGCGGGGAAGGCTGGGGTTTCCCGCGGGGAAGAAGAAAAAAAAAAACAGCAAAGTCGCGGAGAAGGTTGGGCATGACTTTGGCGGGCTTTGGGTTCGAGCTCTTCCTTGGGCGTTCCTTGGCCGCACCTTGGGCGCTCCTTGCGGGCGCTCCTTATTGGCGCTCCTCGGGCCATTCGTTCGATGGACAAGTGAGCTAAGAACGTTAAGTGGTGACCACTCCCGCTGCCTTGCCCTTTTGTTGGTCACCCACTTGGCGAGCATGGCTTTGATGGGATTTGGGTTCGATTCGTTCATTGGGCGCTACTTGGTCGCTCCCTGTGGGCGCTCCTTGTGTGCGCTCCTGACGGGCCCTTCGTTTCTCGGGAAAGTGAGATAAAAGCATCAAGTGGCGACCAATCCCTCTCCTTAACTCCCACTACCTTGTCTTTTGTTGTCACCTACTTAACAGGCATGACTTTGACGGGCTTTGGGTTCGAGTCGTTCCTTGGGCGCTCCTGATGGGCCCTTCGTTTTCTGGGCAAGTGAGCCAAAAACGTTAAGTGGTGACCAATCTCTCTCCTTAACTCCCACTACCTTGTACTTTTGCTGGCCACTCGCTTGGTGGGCATCACTTTGACGGGACTTGGGTTCGAGTCGTTCCTTGGGCGCTCTTGATGGGCCCTTTGTTTTCCGGGAAAGTGAGCTAAAAACGTTAAGTAGTGACCAATCCCTCTCCTTAACTCCCACTTCCTTGTATTTTTGCCGGTAACCCACTTGGTGGGCATGACTTTGACGGGCTTTGGGTTCGAGGCGTTCCTTGGGAGCTCTTGATGAACCCCCCTCCTTAACTCCCACTACCTTGTCGTTTTGCCGGTAACTCAATCGGTGGGCATGGCTTTTGCGGGCTTTGTGTTCGAGTCGTTCCTTGGGTGCTCCTTGTGGGACCTGCGTTTGCCGAGCAAGTGAGCTAAAAACGTTCAATGGTGACCAATCCCTCTCCTTAACTCCCGCTGCCTTGTCTTTTTGCCGGCCACTCACTTGGCGAGCATCACTTTGAAAGGCTTTGGGCCCGAGCCGTTCCTTGGGCTGTCCTTGTGGGCGTTCCTTGGGCAGTCCTTGTCGGCGCACCTCGTCCGCGCCTCGGGCGTTCCTTGGGCAGTCCTTGTCGGTGCACCTCATCCGCCCCTCAGGCACTCCTTGTGGGTGCTCCTTGGGCGCTCCTTGTGGGCGCTCCATGTGGGTTCCCCATGGGCGCTCCTTGGGCCATTCGTTTGACGGGAAAGCGAGCTAAAAACATTGAGTGGTGACAAATATGTCTCCTTGACTCCCACTGCATTGTCTTTTGGCTGGTCACTCGCCCGGTGGGCATGACTTTGATGGGATCTGCGTTCGAGCCGTTCCTTGGGCACCCCTCGTGTGCACTCCTTTTTGGAGCACCTTCCACGCCCCTTGTGGGTCTTCCCGGTGGGTTCTCCTTGGGCGCTCCTTGTGGGCGCCCCTTGTGGGTCCTCCCGGTGGGTTCTCCTTGGGCGCTCCTTATGGGCGCCCCTTGTGGGTTCTCTTGAGGGCCCCTTCGTTTTTTGGTAAAGTGAGCTAAAAAAATGTTAAGTGGCCACCAATCCCTCTCCTTAGCTCCCACCGCCTTTTCTCTTTTCTGGCCACTCACTTGTTGGGCACGACTTTGACGGGCTTTGTGTCCGAGTCATTCCTTGGGCGCTCCTGATTGGCCCTTCGTTTTCTGGGCAGGTGAGCTAAAAACGTTAAGCAGTGGCCAGTCCCTCTCCTTAAATTCCCGCTACCTTTCCCGTTTGATGGTCACTCGCTCGGTGGGCATGACTTTGGCGGGCATTGGGTTCGAGTCGTTCCTCGGGCGCTCTTGATGGGGCCTTCGTTTACTGGGGAAGCGAGCTGAAAACGTTCAAGTGGTGACCAATCCGACTCCCTAACTCCCACTAGCCTATCTTTTTTCCTATCACCCACTTGGCGGGAATGCCTTTGACGGGCTTTTGGTTCGAGCCGTTCCTTGGGCGCTCCTGGGGGGCCCTTCGTTCTTCGGGAAAGTGAGCCAAAACCATTAAGTGGCGACCGATTCCTGTCCTCAACTCCCCGACTACCTTGTCTTTTTGTCGGTCGCTCACTTGGTGGGCATGACTTTTGACGGGCTTTGGGTTCGAGTCGTTCCTCCGGCGCTCTTGATGGGGCCCTTCGTTTGCTGGCCAAGCGAGCTAAAAACGTTGAGCGCTGACCAATCCGACTCCTTGACTCCCGCGAGCTTGTCTTTTTGCCTATCACTCACTTAGCGGGCATGGCTTTGACGGGATTTCGGTTCGAGCCGCCCCTTGTGTGCACTCCTGATGGGCCCTTCGTTTTTCGGGCAAGGGAGCTAAGGACGTTAAGTGGCGACCAATTCCTCTCCTTAACTCCCACTGCCTTGTCTTTTTGTCGGTCGCTCGCATGGTGGGCATGACTTTGATGGGATTTGGGCTCAAGTCGTTCCTTCGACGCTCTTGATGGGGCCCTTCGTTTGCCGTGCAAGCGAGCTAAAAACGTTAAGCGGTGACCAATACGACCCCTTAACTCCCACTAGCTTGTCCTTTTGCCCATCACTCACTTGGCGGGCATGACTTTGACGGGCTTTCGATTCGAGCCGTTCCTCGGGCGCTCCTGATGGGCCCTTAATTTTTTTCGGGCAAGCGAGCTAAAAGCGTTAAGTGGTGACCGACTCCTCTCCTTAACTCCCACTGCCTTGTCTTTTGGTTGGTCGCTCACTTAGTGGGAATGACTTTGACGGGCTTTGGGTTCGAGCCGTTCCTTTGGCACTCTTGATGGGGTCCTTCGTTTGCCAGGCAGGTGAGCTAAAAACTTCAAGGGGTGACCAATCCGACTCCTTCACTCCCACTGGCTTGTCTTTTTGCCTATCACTCACTTAGCGGGCATGGCTTTCACGGGCTTTCGGTTCAAGCCGTCCCTTGGGCGCTCCTGACAGGCCCTTCGTTTTTCGGGCAAGTGAGCCACAAACGTTACGTGGCGACGAATTCCTCTCCTTAACTCCCACTACCTTGTCTTTTTGTTGATCGCTCACTTGGTGGGCACGACTCTGACGAGCTTTGGGTTCAAGCCATTCCTTCAACGCTCTTGATGGGGCCCTTCGCTTGCCGGGGAAGCTAGCTAAAAACGTTATGTGGTGACCAATCCGGCTCCTCAACTCCCACTGGCTTGTCTTTTTTCCTATCGCTCACTCGGCGGGCGAGACTTTGACGGGCTTTCGGTTCGAGCCGTTCCTTGGGCGCTCCTGATGGGCCCTTCGTTTTCTGGGCAAGTGAGCGAAAAACGTTAAGTGGTGACCGATTCCTCTCCTTAATTCCCACTGCCTTGTCTTTTTGTCGGTCGCTCACTTGGTGGGCATGGCTTTGACGGGCTTTGGGTTCGAGCTGTTCCTTCGGCGCTGTTGATGGGGCCCTTCGTTTGCCGGGAAAGTGAGCTAAAAACGTTCAGTGGTGACCAACCCAACTCCTTAACTCCCACTAGCTTGTCTTTTTGCATATCGCTCACTCGGCGGGGATGCCTTTGACGGGCTTCCGGTTCAAGCTGCTCCTTCGGCGCTCTTGATGGGGCCCTTCGTTTGCCGGGCAAGCAAGCTAAAAAACTTGGAGCGGTGCCCAATCCGACTCCGACTCCTTAACTCCCGCTAGCTTGCCTTTTGGCCTATCCCTCACTTGGCGGGCATGACTTTGACGGGCTTTCGGTTCGAGCCGCCCCTTGTGTGCGATCCTGATGGGCCCTTCATTTTTCGGGCAAGTGGGATAAGAATGTTAAGCGGTGACCAATTCCTCTCCTTCGCTCCCACTACCTCGTATTTTTATCGGTCGCTCGCTTGGTGGGCATGAATTTGACAGGATTTGGTTCGAGTCGTTCCTTTGACGCTCTTGATGGGGCCCTTCGTTTGCCGGGAAAGCGACCTAAAAGCATTAAGCAGTGACCAATCCGACACCTTAACTCCCGTCAACTTGTCCTTTTTCCCATCACTCACTTGGCGGGCATGGCTTTGACGGGCTTTCGGTTCCAGCCGTTCCTTGGGCGCTCCTGATGGGCCCTTCGTTTTTTCGTGCAGGAGAGCTGAAAACGTTAAGTGGTGACCAGTCCGACTCCTTAACTCCCACTGCCTTGCCTTTTTATCGGTCGCTCACTTGGTGGGCATGACTTTGACGGGATTTGGGTTCGAGCCGTTCCTCTGGCGCTCTTGATGGGGCCCTTCATTTGCCGGGAAAGCGAGCTAAAAACGTTGAGCGCTGACCAATCCGACTCCTTGACTCTCGCCAGCTTGTCTTTTTGCCTATCACTCACTTGACGGGCATGACTTTGACGGGCTTTCGGTTCGAGCCGTTCCACGGGCGCTCCTGATGGGCCCTTCGTTTTTTCGGGCAAGTGAGCCACAAACGTTAAGTGGCAACCAATTCCTCTCCTTAACTCCCACTGCCTTGTTTTTTGTTGGTCGCTCACTTGGTGGGCATGACTTTGACGGGCTTTGGGCTCGATTCGTTCCTTCGACGCTCTTGATGGGGCCCTCCGTTTCCCGGGCAAGCGAGCTAAAAACGTTATGTGGTGACCAATCTGGCTCCTCAACTCCCATCATCTTGTCTTTTTTCCTACCACTCACTTTGCGGGCATCACTTCGACGAGCTTTCGGTTCGAGCCATTCCTTGGGCGCTCCATATGGGCCCTTTGTTTTCCAGGAAAGTGAGCGAAAAACGTTAAGTGGTGACCGATTCCTCTCCTTAACTGTCGTTGCCTTGTCTTTTTGTCGGTCCCTCACTTGGTGGGCACAACTTTGACGGGCTTTGGGTTCAAGGCGTTCCTTCGGCGCTCTTGATGGGTCCCCTTCGCTTGCCGGGCAAGCGAGCTAAAAACGTTGAGTGGTGACCAGTCCGACTCCTTAACTCCCACTACCTTGCCTTTTTGTCGGTCGCTCACTTGGTGGGCATGGATTTGGCGGGCTTTGGGTTCGAGCAGTTCCTTCGGTGCTCTTGATGGGGCCCTTCGTTTTTGCCGAGCAAGCGAGCTAACAAACGTTGAGTGGTGACCAATCCGGCTCCTTAACTCCTGCTAGCTTGTCTTTTGGTGGGCTTTCGGTTCGAGCTGCCCCTTGTGTGCGCTCCTGATGCGCCCTTCCTTTTCCGAGCAAGCGAGCCAAAAACATTAAGCGGTGACCAATTCCTCTCCTTAACTCCCACTACCTTGTCTTTTTTTTGGTCTCTCGCTTGGTGAGCTTGACTTTGATGGGCTTTGGGTTCGAGTCATTGGTTCGACGCTCCTGATGGGGCCCTTCGTTTAAATGTTAAGTGGTGACCAATTCCTCTCCTTAACTCCCACTGCCTTGTCTTTTTGTCGGTCACTCGCTTGGTGGGCATGGCTTTGACGGGATTTGGGTTCGAGCCGTTCCTTCGGCGCTCTTGATGGGGCCCTTCGTTTGAAGGGCAAGCGAGCTAAAAACGTTAGGTGGTGACCAATCCGACTCCTTAACTCCCACTTGCTTGCCTTTTTGCCTATCACTCACTTGGCGGGCATGACTTTCATGGGCTTTCGGTTCGAGCCGTCCCTTGGGTGTTCCCGATGGGCCCTTCGTTTTTCAGGCAAGTGAGCCACAAACGTTAAGTGGCGACCAAGTCCTCTCCTTAACTCCCACTACCTTGTCTTTTCATTGGTCGCTCACTTGGTGGGCATGACTTTGATGGGATTTGGGTTCGCGTCGTTCCTTCGGCGCTCTTGATGGGGCCCTTCGTTTGCCGGGAAAGCGAGCTAAAAACGTTATGTGGTGACCAATCCGGCTCCTCAACTCCCACTGGCTTGCCCTTTTTCTTATCGCTCACTTGGCGGGTGAGACTTTGACGGGCTTTCGGTTCGAGCCGTTCCTTGGGCGCTCCTGATGGGCCCTTCATTTTCCGGGTAAGTGAGTGAAAAAGGTTAAGTGGTGACCGATTCCTCTCCTTAACTCCCACTACCTTGTCTTTTTGTCGGTTGCTCACTTGGTGGGCATGACTTTGACGGGCTTTGCGTTCGAGTCGTTCCTTCGGTGCTCTTGATGGGGCCCTTCGTTTGCTGGGAAAATGAGCTTAAAACGTTTAGTGGTGACCAACCCGACTCCTTAACTGCCGCTAGCTTGTCTTTTTGTTGGTCGCTCACTCAGTGGGCATGACTTTGACGGGCTTTGGGTTCGGCTCGCTCCTTCGATGCTCTTGATGGGGCCCTTCGTTTGTCAGGAAAGCGAGCTAAAAACGTTTAGTCATGACCAATCCAGCTCCTTAAATCCCGCTAGCTTGTCTTTTTGTCTATCACTCACTTGGCGAGCATGACTTTGACGGGCTTTCGGTTTGGGCCGTTCCTTGGGTGCTCCTCATGCGCGTTCCCGCTGTGCGTTCCTTGGGGCGCTCCCTGTGGGTGCTCCTGGTGGGCGCTCTTGGTGGGCGCTCCTTGGGCGCTCCTTGTGGGCGCTCCTTGGGCGCACCTTTTGGGCGCTCTTTGTGGGCTCTCCTTGGGCACTCCTAGTGGGCGCTCCTTGTGGGCGCTCCTTGCGGGCGCTCCTTGGGCGCTCCTTGGGCGCTCCTTGTGGGCGCTCCTAGCGGGCGCTCCTTGGGCGCACCTTGCGGGCACTTCTAGCGGGCACTCCTTGTGGGCGCACCTTTTGGGCGCTCCTTTTGCCTGCCAAGTGCGCTAAAAACGTTAAGTGGTGACCAATCCGACCCCTTAACTTTCACTACCTTGTCTTTTTACCTTTTACTCCCTTGGTGGGAAAGAAATTGACGAGATTTGGTGCTCCATGCGAGCGCTCCTTGGGCGCTCCTTGCGTGCACTCCTTGGGCGCTCCTTGTGTGCGTTCCTTGCGTGCGCTCCTTGGGCGCTCCTTATGTGCGCTCCTTGGGCGCTCCTTGTGGGCGCTCCTTGCGTCCGCTCCTTGGGCGCTCCTTGCGTCCGCTCCTTGGGCGCTCCTTGCGGGCGCTCCTTGGGCGCTCCTTGTGTGCACTCCTTGGGGCGCTCCTTGGGCGCACTACTTGGGCACTCCTTGTGTGGGCTCCTTATGTGCGCTCCTTGCGTGCGCTCCTTGGGCGCTCCTTGTGGGCGCTCCTTGCGTGCGCTCCTTGGGCGCTCCTTGGGTACTCCTTGAGTGCGCTCCTTGGGCGCGCTACTTGGGCGCTCCTTGGGCACTCCTTGTGGGCGCTCCTTGCATGCGCTCCTTGGGCGCTCCTTGTGGGTGCTCCTTGTGTGCGCTCCTTGGGGCACTCCTTGGGCGCACCTTGTGGGCGCTCCTTGGGCGCTCCTTGCGTGCGCTCCTTGCGTGCGCTCCTTGGACGCTCCTTGTGGGCGCTCCTTGCGTGCGCTCCTTGTGGGTGCTCCTTGGGCGCTCCTTGTGTGCGCTCCTTGGGGAGCTCCTTGGGCCCTTTGTTTGCCGTGC
>LPNX011020431.1:284527-287343 GCA_001517045.1 Pseudotsuga menziesii | reverse complement strand
TTAACTTCCACTGCCTTGTCTTTTTCCCTATTACTCCCTTGGTGGGCATGAGTTTGACGGGACTTGCGGTCGAGCCGTTCTTTGTGCGATCGTTGTGGGCGCTCCCAGGGCCCTTCGTTTGTTGCGCAAGTGTGCTAAAAACATTAAGTGGTGACCAATCCGACTCCTTAACTTCCATTGCCTTGTCTTTTTCCCTATTACTCCCTTGGTGGGCATCAGTTTGACGGGACTTGCGGTCGAGCCGTTCTTTATGCGATCATTGTGGGCGCTCCCTGGGCCCTTCGTTTGCTGCGCAAGTGTGCTAAAAACATTAAGTGGTGACCAATCCGACTCCTTAACTTCCACTGCCTTGTCTTTTTCCCTATTACTCCCTTAGTGGGCTTCGGGTTGGAAAAGTAATTTCGTGTGAAGGGTGGTCCGATGGATGCGTTGCTTGTCGGGTCTGCTTGAAAATTGGCCTCGGGTCATTTGTAGGGTGGTCGACTCTCAATGGGCTATCGTGCGGCTCGGTAACACATGAGCGGTAATGTTGGGAATGCTCATCTTTGGAGGCACTGGGAAAGCACAGCCCGTAAGTTCCATTCAACGTGGAGTTTTGGGGTTTGCGGTGGCTTCGCACGAGGGCTTGCATCTTCGGTCTTCTCTCGGACGTGTTGCCCCTTTCGGTCGCTGGTTTGAAGCTGTTGGTTAAATTACTACGTTGTTGCCTATCGTGCACTTATCTCGTGGTGGAAGTGTAGTTTCGTGCGAAGGGTGGTGCGATGGATGCGTTGCTTGTCGGGTCTGCTTGAAAATTGGCCTCGGGTCATTCGTAGGGCGATCGACTCTCAACGGGCTATCGTTCGACTCGGTAACACATGAGCGGTAAAGTTGGCAATGCTCATCTTCGGAGGCACGGGTAAAACAAAGCCTGTTTCCATTCAACATGGAGTTTTGGGGTTTGTGGTGGCTTCGAACGAGGGATTGCCTTTTCACTGTTAGGTCTCTGTGGAGACCTATCTATTGTGCTTGTAATTTTTCCATGTTGGCATGTTGTGCGACCAGAGACCATTTGTAAGAGCAACGATGGGATTTTTGGCAGGGGCGCATCGATGGTGTGCTTCCTTCGAAATCATTTCGAGGCTCGGTTTTTTTGATGGGCAGTTGAAGTTTTGCCTCAACATGACGGCACTCTTCTAACTTTGCTTACCATCTTCGCTTGCGTTGGATTTGGAGTCTATTTAATAATTTGGCCAAAGAGTTTTGGAATCGGTTTGCTTTGTCCTTGTATCGGTAGCAGTGTTGTTGGGCCGATGTATACCTTCACACAGAAAATTCCATCCTACTTGGTCGAGGAGGATTGGTCTGAATAGAGATGCAAGGTGGAACGCTCTCGCCATGGCTTGTCCTCGCATTGAGATGGTTGCAGGTGATAAGGTTTCGCTGTCATGTTGTTTAGCTGGTGGGGCAAACTCACAGGTTTTGTCTCAATGCTTGGCTTGAAAGGTGGAGGGCTGCCTTGTTCGTCTTTGTTTCAGACCTCTTCACTCCGTCCACAGGTTTGCTCTCGTTGGATCGTGAGAAAAGAAGATTCGATGCGGAATCTCTACCTTATTTTTTCTGCGGTATATCAGGCTCGCTGCACGGATTTAAACACAAGAACCCCACACTTGCAGCTGTTTAGCTTGTGGGGCCTAGGCGGCCGTCGTACTCAGTTTCGAAGGTTGAGGGATTTGATTGTTCCTTCTCTTCTCTCGGTCGCCCCAATTTGACTGTCGGCTTTGGTCTCGGTGGTGCGTTCGAAAAGAGGTTTCGACCTGAAACCTTCGCCTCCTTTTTCCGCGGTATATCAGGATCGCTGCACGGCTTTAAACATAAGAACCCCACACTTGCAGCTATTTAGCTTGTGGGGCCTAGGCGTCCGCCGTACTCGGTTTCGGAGGTCGAGGGGTCTGCTTGTTCCTTCTCTTCTTTCGTTTGCCCCAATCCGGTTGTCGGCTTCGCTTTCGTTGCACCGTTCGGAAAGGAGTTTCAACTTGGAATCTTCACCTTCATTTTCCACAGTAGATTAGGCTCGCCGCACGGCTTTAAACATAAGAACCCCACACTTGCAGCTGTTTATCTTGTGGGGCCTAGGTGGCCGCCGTACTCGGTTTCGAAGGCTTGAGGGCGTTGCTTGTTCCTTCTCTTCTTTCGGTTGCCCCAGTCTGACTATCGGCTTCGCTCTCGTTGGACCGTCGAGAAAGGAGTTTCGACTTGAAATCTCCACCTTCCTTTTCTGCGGTATATTAGGTCGCCCCACGGCTTTAAACATAGGAACCCCACAGACATAGCTGTTCAGCTTGTGGGGCCCATTCGGCCACCGTATCAGGTTTTCGAAGGTTGAGGGGCTTTGCTTGTTCCTTCTCTTCTTTCGGTTGCCCTAATCTAGCTGTTGGCTTTGCTCTCGTCGGACCGTTCGGAAAAAAAAGTTCCGACTTAGAATCTCCGCCTTCCATTTCTGCGGTATATTAGGTCACCCCACGGCTTTAAACATAGGAACCCCACAGACATAGTTGTTTAGCTTGTGGGGCCCAGGCGGCCGCCGTACTGGGTTTTGGAAGGTTGACGGGCTTTGCTTGTTCCTTCTCTTCTTTCGGCTCTCCCAGTCCGATTGTTGGCTTTGCTCTCGTTGGATCGTTCGGAAAGATGTTTCGTCGTGGATTCTTCGCCTTATTTTTCCACGGTACATAAGGCTCACTGCACGGTTTCAAACATAAGAACCCCACACTTGCAGCTGTTTAGCTTGTGGGGCCTAGGCGGCCGCCGTACTCAGTTTCGAAGCTCGAGGGCTCTGC
>LPNX011020431.1:50692-275939 GCA_001517045.1 Pseudotsuga menziesii | reverse complement strand
AAAAAAGCGGCTAAGTCGGGGGGAAGGTTGGGGTTTCCCGTGGGGAAGAAGAGAATAAAAGTGGCTAAGTCGCGGGGAAGGTTGGGGTTTCCCGCGGGGAAGAAGAGAAAAAAAGGGCAAAGTCGCAGGGAAGACGAGAAAAAAAATCGGCTAAGTCACAGGGAAGGTTGGGGTTTCCCGCGGGAAAGACGAGAAAAAAACGGCAAAGTCGCGGGGAAGAAGAGAAAAAAAAGGCGGCAAAGTCGCAGGGAAGGTTTGGGTTTCCCGCGGGGAAGAAGAGAAAAAAAGCGGCAAAGTCGCGGGGAAGGTTGGGGTTTCCCGCGGGGAAGAAGAGAAAAAAAGCGGCTAAGCCGCGGGGGAGGTTGGGGTTTCCCTTGGGGAAGAAGAGGAAAAAAGTAGCTAAGTCGCGGCGAAGGTTGGGGTTTCCCGCGGGGAAGAAGAGAAAAAAAGAGCCTAAGTCGCGGGGAAGGTTGGGGTTTCTCGCGGGGAAGAAGAGAAAAAAACGGCAAAGTCGCGGGGAAGGTTGGGGTTTCGCGCGGGGAAGACGAGAAAAAAAGGGCAAAGCCACAGGGAAGGTTGGGGTTTCCTACGGGGAGGACGAGAAAAAAAGGGCAAAGCCGCGGGGAATGTTGGGGTTTCCCGTGGTGAGGAATCTATGTGGTAGCATGGAATCGCTTAATGTTCCCTCAATGGTTCTTTAATCTAGAACTTGTTGTAGCGAAATTTTAATCTATCAGATAACATCTTTAAAATTATTGTTGTTTGAAATTTCAAAGGTCTCTTATCTTAGTTGGATTCATCAATGTGCTAGATATACCGTTGCATGCCATGATGAAATTCATTTTATGGGAGGACCTTATACCAAATATTTTGATGACATTTTTCATTTGAAGTGTCTCATGGAGTTCCCCATTTTATATCATCTATAGGATGGCCTATCTTAGTAGTGTGTTAAGGATGTTGTCCTAGAAAGGTGTAAACAGAGCATAGAGTTTCTAAAGAGAGACTCAGAATGTTGATTTATTTATCCTTTATCATATCCTTATGATAACCAAATTAATGAATAGAATAGGAACATAGAAGAGGGGTCTAACCTTTTGCAAACCATGAACAATATTGGATATCATGACTATTTTCTTTTCTAAGAAGACAAAGGAGACAAGTTCTCGGATATTAATGCATTGTTTAAGCCATTGTTTTGTTAAGGAAATGTAACTTCAGAAGATATTCTATTTTTTATTATTATTGTTATTACCCCTTCCAGAGACATTTTTCCTCTGATTAGGGATGGCATTGATGTAATTGGTCATGTAAAGTCTTGATGTAAAACCTTTGTTGTATGGCGGGTTAGTAATAGCCCCAGAAGTATTGTTAAAATGTAATTTTGAGTCTCCCAAGGTAATTCCACCCTAATTGGGAGGATAGGTTGGCCATGTTGGGTTATTAGGACTTTCTACTTATCAGTATAAATAAGGGAGGTTCCTCCCTCATTTAGACACACTCAGAGCTCAGCAGTTGCGCTAGAGAGGGAAGGAGCAGTCCATATAGGAAAAGAGGAAGAAATCCAATATTAATCTTGGGGTGTTACAAGTCTTATTATTTCGGTCTTACATTGTACTTGTTTGAAGTCTATATCGAGGAATTTTTGTTGGGTTTTCTTCCCCGTGAGGGTTTCCCATAATAAATATATGTGATATTTTGTGTGGTTGTGCTTGCCTTTCTTTCAGTGATCCTTTTGTATAAGGTTATGAAATTATGATGCTAAATGTTCTTAGATATTATATAACCATTGAAATATTAACATGGTATCAGATCTACCCTGAAATAAGTATTTATGCAGCTGAAAAATTGCTACAACTGTAGCTACTAGAGATTAGGGTTTCATGCTTAAAAACCCTAGAATACAAAATCTTGTCATCTTGATAATTTCATTCTAACTAGATATTGGAGAAGTATCAGGAGCTAAAACTTGGACAAGTTGAAGATGAAATTTTGATGTACCTTGTGAGCCTGTTTCAGCCACATATTCACTATAATTTAATAGATATGATTCCTATGTATCAGGGTTCTAGCCTCCTTCAGAATACAGTCATAAATAGGAGACCTAGGGAGAATTGCTATATCTCGGGCTGGGAAGGTAAAAAAAAAATTTCATAAGATGTTTTAAATAGGGAGCATAATTTATTTTATTTGGTCCTATTTTCATACCCCAAAGGTGAAATAGTGACATGTGGCAGTCCGTACAAGTTCGCTATGTTGAACAGTCAAAAAACATGTCACCTTGGGAAACTTAGCACAAGTCCCACTTGGAGAATCCAATTCTGTTCTAGACTATGGGGTTGGAAAGACGACGAACACGGCTATCTCAAGAATAATTTTCAGACCTTTAGGAGTAGAAATGTTGGAGATATAGTAGAAACAAAAGAAGACAATTATGCAAAAGAAATTGAAGAAACTAGGGCTTCCTATTCCAGGCACTTCCCTCCACCTATCAATTGAAAAGGGAGGAGTAGAAAACTCTCCCTAGGAGGGTGCATATTTCTATGGAAGAAGTTTCTCATTTTTTGGATTTTCAATTTTTTACCTAACACTACTCCCGTGGGAAACTAGGGCACCAGATATTTTGCAGTGATGTCCACAGTTGTGGGAAAATGAGTATGTTTCTCAGCTCACCTTGAGGAGGCACATCTTTCTATCCAATCATATATGAAAGATACCTAAGTTGAAAAATTAGGGTTTCTCTGTCAAACCTTAGGTCCACCAGAAGCATTCTTCTTGAAAAACTTTCAAGCAAGCATCAACTTGAAGCCATCTCATTGGTAAGTTCTATCCTCTCTATTTCCATTTGAGGTTCTCATTTTTATCATGATGAAAAAAAAACGCCAATATTTAGAACAAGCTTGAAGGAACGGAGAACCTATAAGCATGGAAATATACAGTACTTCTCATACCTGAAGAAGCATGACTTGGAGAACTATGTCAAAGAAGAAGTTGCAGATCTAGAGGGAGATGACGACAACGCATAATAAGGACTTAGTCAAATCCAAGAGGATTATTTCCGTCTCTATTAGATCTCACATACATCATCCTTGAAGAATCCCAAGGATATGTTTGATGCAATGAATAGCTTGTATGAAGGAAATAATATAAATAGGAATATGACCTTGAGAACTCAACTTAAGGATGTGAAGATGCAAATTCTAGAAAGCATTCAATCTTACTTCTCAAAGATCAAGAAGCAACTAGAATCCCTTGAATACAATGTCGAAGAAACGAAAGTGGAGATTAAAACCTTGAATGGCCTCCCAAGATCATGGGATTCATTCATTCAAGGAATATGTGCAAGAAGGAAGTTGATATCTTTCAGCAAACTATGGGAAAAATACACACAAGAAGAAGCTCATCTCATAACAAGAAAGGAAAATATGGGAGCAACTAAAGATCAAGTTCTCACAATTCACTCGAGAAGAAATCATATAAAGAATGAGGACCATCATCACAATAGAAGACAAAAGGAATTTATAAGAGATCCTTCCAACATTCGATGTTACACTCATGATGAGAAGACTACTCCAGAGATTGTCCCAGAAATAGAGGCTCCTTCAACAAGAAGTCAAACAAGAAAAGACAGTATGCTCACACCGCTGAAGATGATGAACCAACTTAAAATATTCAGAGAAGAACGGGAAGATTCCACAAGTGATGAGAAATATGAATTATACTGGTGAATACAAAGATCATAATATTATCCATTTCAGTATTTGGATGAGAGGGAATGTAGTTAGTGACATTCAGAACCAGTAAACATGTTCACAAAATCAGATGATGAAGTAGAAGGCTCCAGTTATCCTTGCAAGGGCATAAGGATCCAGAAGGAGTCTACCAAACAAGCAAAGATAAGTATTTGAATTTTCATTTCCTATATATATAGTTGCTTAAATGACATTGTTTAGTTGTGTACATATATATATGTTCAAGGAAATGTATTATGCATGATAGAATGTTTGAATTAATGGAAAGTATACTGCTGATATGCATGTGATGGGTAGGTGGCCTATGGTGCTATACAACATTCCATTGCTACTTATCTAGAATGAAACCTCTTTACTGACATGTTGTGAGTAGTGCACACTCTTAATAATGTCTTGGTAGAGATAAAAGGCATCTAGAAAATTACCGTGTGTATACATGATATGGATTAATGTTGTATTGGCTAAAATATTTGCATGATTATATATGTATGCATAAGAATTTGTCATTGTAAATATGTATTATGAAAATTTTCTAACCATGCAAATGATGTACTTGAATTGTAGGAAATATCGTGTACAATAACCTACGAGAAAAGAAGGATGAGACTTGTTCTGAAGAACAATTTATGAAAATTCAGTTAGAAGATTCATTCCAATAAACATACATGAAGATGAACCTAAAGCTCCCAGGGTCAAAGACACCGTGGCAGAAGAAATATCTTCAGAATGATATAAGAATCATGATATTACCTAAAGAGAGTGATAGATCCACCTCAAGATATGAAGACCATCTTGGGCGCGAGAGATAATACAAGATGACAAAAAGTATGATGGGACTTCCAATGAAAGTAAGAGGAATCAGATACACTCTAGTTATGTGTCATTGTTGAGTGACATCATTAATGCAAATCCTTCCAGCTATGGAGAAGTAGTCAAGGAGAAATGGAAGAAGACTGACAAAGAGTACCAGTTGATCATGAGAAATGATGTCTAGGATGCGGTTCCGAGACCTGAAGGAAATTTTGTAGTGTCTTCCATGTGGATCTACAAGATCAAGTATGCAACAGATGGAAGCATCGAGGGATACAAAGCAAGGTTTGTGGTTTCTCTCAGAAAGAGGGAGTAGACTATGACCTGTAATACTCCATTGACCAGACACACTTCTCCAGTAAAGTAGAATTGTATATCGAATAGAGAACCACATGTTCACAAAAGGATTTGTACAAGCTCATAAGGCACCCATGGATAAGCACATTTAGTTACATGAGGAATATCACCTAGAGTGATGAAGATCTTAACCTTTGCTACAAGGTTGAAGATGGAAGCCTATAGAGGACGACAAGCTCACAGTTGGGTGCAAGAGGAATTTTTCAAGAAAGTTCAAAATAGAGGATATTGTTATCCAGTGACCTGAGATGGATACATAGAATATTAGTAGTAGGGGTGCTACCCGTCACTCCAGTACATAATGTTTCGATACATAGAGTACAGAATGAAGAGGGAGGATGATGCTTCGCTTCAGAGGGAGTGACTACAGAAGATCTCAAGAGTTTGACATGGTACAATAGGATGGACAAATTCCTAATGGACTTGGGATTTACAAAGAGTAAAGTGGGTTCCAACCTTTACTTTAAGGTTGAAGGCATAAGTCTGGTATATATTGATGACCTGACAGGACAGAATGAACTCATTGTAGATGTAGAGAGGAAGTGTTGAAGATAAAAAGATAAATTCAAGATATTGTTTGGGATTGGTCATGATCTCATGGCTTAGCAGAAAGAAAACTAGAGTTTCCCTCACTACAGCCAAGGATGAGTACATTGCAACATGTTCATCCTGTAGTGAAGCAATATGGATTTGCAAAATATTTACAGGATTGTTTGATTTCGATATAGATGCAATTGATATTTACAGGCTGAGGATGATCCTGCAAACGATAGCACTCTCATATGGATAGTGGTACTTCATTCACATGTAGATGAGAAATGTATTCATTTGCAATTGACAGTATCCTACTTGAGGATTGTCATGCGGACAAGAACACTCTCTTGTTGAGAGTGGTCCTAACACTTACTGGATGAGAATGGTCATGCAGACGATAGTAATCTCATATGGAGAGTGGTCCTACATTTATTTGTGGATGAGATTTGCATTCATTTGCAGACAACAGTATCCTACTTGAGGATGGTCCTACAGACAATAACACTCTCTTGTTGAGAGTGGTCCTAGCACTTACCAGCTGAGGATGGTCCTGCAAACGATAGTACTCTCGTATGGAGAGTGGTCCTGCATTCATTTTTGGATGATATATGCATTCATTTACAAACAACAGTATCCTACTTGAGGATGGTCCTTTATACAAGAACACTCTCTTGTTGAGAGTGGTCCTAGTACTTATCAGTTGAAGATGGTCCTATAGACGATAGTAATCTCATATGGAGAGTGGTCCTGCATTCATTTATGGACAAGAATTACATTTAGTATGGTCCTACAGACAAGAGTACTCTCTTGTTGAGATTGGTCCTAGCACTTACCGTTTGAGGATGGTCCTACGAACGATAGTACTCTCATATGGAGAGTGGTATTGCATTCACTTGCAGACAAGTTCTTGCATTCAGTTGTAGATGATGATGTTCCAACATTTTTTTATGCTATGGGTGATTCATCTCAGTATTTGTAAGCTGATGATAGTTATGGTTATGCTTGAGATGATTCTAGAGATGATTATGCTCAATATGATGCCAAAGATGATGATGCTCGAGATGATGCCAAAGATGATGATGCTCGATATGATGCCATAGATGATGATGCTCGAGATGATTCCAGAGATGTCTGTGATGATGATGTTCAATGTATGATGATGATGTTGATTTAATTGTGAAAACTTCCTATGACATATAGATTCTCCAGTCAATTGTACAGATGTATTGTTGTAGAATACCTTCCTTGTTAAGATGGAGTGTTAAAGAAATGTAACTTTGGAAGATATTCTATTTTGTATTATTATTTTTATTATCCCTTCTGGAGATGTTGTTCCTACGATTGGGGATGTCATTGATGTAATTGGTCATGTAAAGTCTTGAGGTAAAACCTTCGTTGTAATTCGGGTCAGTAGTACCCAAAGAAGTATTATTAAAATGTAGTTTTGAGTCTCCCAAAGTAATACGACCCTAATAAGGAGGATAGGTCGTCCCTGTTGGGTTATTAGTCCTCTCCACTGATCATCATAAATAGGGGATGTGCCTCCCTCATTTGGACACACTCAGAGCTCAGCAGTTGTGCTAGAGATATAAGGAACAGTCCATTTGGGAAAAGACGAAGCAGTCCAGTATTATTCTCAGGGTCTTACAATTCTTATTCTTTGGGTCTTACATTGTACTTGGTTGAAGTCTATATCAAGGAATTTTTTTTTGTTTTTCTCCCCCCCATGAGGGTTTCCCAGGATAAATCTGTGTGTTCTTTTATGTGGTTGTGCTTGTCTTTCTTTCAGTGATCCTTTTGTATATGGTTGTGATATTATGATGCTAAATGTTCTTACATCTTGTATAACCATTGAAATCTTAACATGTTTCATGACATTTATACTAGATTTATTAAGGAGTACGTATGAGCTATTTAAATTATGTGCAATTAAATGTCAAATATTTCATGGTAAAGAAAAAAGCTTGAATATGATTTCTTTTAAGGTTTTGAAATAAAGCAATGAAAATTTCCAAAGCAATGTTACACTCCCAAATATATGACATAAATAATCAATCCACTTGATGAGAAGGTCCAAAACGTTTAGGCATAAACATTGTAATGTTGATTCTCAAGGTTAGACACCCCAAAATTCTATTGTTTGAACCTAAACTAGAGGATTTTTAGTTGTGGTCCGTTAGTACATTTTTCAAGTTCTGGCCCAAAGTTTTCCATTGGGTCCCAAATTATGTCTTCCCCATCCCTAAGAATCATTAAATTTATAATAGAAACCATGTAGATCCATTTTGGATCAAACTCCTCCCAAGTCCATGTGAGTTTCCTCCTGGATATGCATTGCAATGGAGTAGAAATTTTGGAAATTTTGACACTGTCTATTGGTGCTCATTTCCTAGATAAGACATGATACTTGGGGTGTTGTAGACTTTACTTCTTCATTAAACAATCGAACCAATATCTTGTAGAAAAAAAACTTTAAATTGGGTCTCTAGAGTGACAGACTTGCTAATGGAACTTCTCATGATACATAAAGGCCATGTTCATACTTCTTGTTTCCACCTTGTCCTTCCCTCTACATAGTGGAAACAAGGTTATTTATCTCTTAGACCAATTCACAGATATTGGGTTTCTTTGGTGCAAAGCAATTTTAGGATGCTTCCAAAATGGAGACTATTTGGAAAAATTAGGGGCTTTTTGGAAAAAGTCGAGGGTTTTTGGAAAAAGTCGAGGGTTTTTGGAAAAAGTCAAGGTGTGTTGGAAAAAGTTGGGGATTTTTGGAGAAAGTCGAGGCATTTTGGAAAAACTCGCTACTTTTTGAAAAACTAAAAAATTGGTATTTTTTCGAGTTGATTTTTCGGCTTAGGGAAAAAATCGCGACTTTTTAAAAAGTCGGCAATTTTTTGGAGAGTTTTTCAAAACTCGGGCAGATATTCAAGCATTTTGGCACATCTCTTTTTCCTTAGGAAGTGGAAAGCGACCATCCTGATTACCTTCTAGACACTACAAACATGGGACAACACCGAGGATCCTCTATAAAGACAGGCAACTGGTAAACATGTGATGCAAACATACTTGTAAAAAGGCCTTGTATTCAAGTCCAAATAGGAACCTCCAAAAAGTGTGGCCAACATCTTATGGATTCCTGCATTAGCTGCAATTTCCATCTATTTAATATTTATCATGTTTTATGAATCCTTCATTTGCTTTGCAGCACGATGTACAAACTGAATGTTGTGTACCTATCCACAACATCTATATTAGGAATTAGGTTGTATTTACATGAACTATTTCAGCAGCAAGCCTGTGATTTTGTGATAACGTTATGTCCTAGGAATTTGTAGTATCATAGTATAAAGTCATTTTTATGTAATAAGGTCCCTATCACCTTATTAGTAACTTAAGATTTAAGTAGGGTTTCTATCTCTTTTTGGTACATATTGTGGTTTTCCCTCTCATGTGTAACTATTATCATTTTTCAAAAATATAATCAACGAGGTTTTTTGAATAACTTTTCCTCCATAAAACATATTTGCAAGTGCAAAACACCCTTGGGTGTGTAGTTCCAAGTTACCTTTTTCTACTGCCTCTCATTTTCTAATATTTGAGCTTCACTCCTATCAATTTTTTGTCGTTATTTGTTGTAGTTGCAGTAGTAGTTTCATTTTGGGCATACGTACATTGCAATGAACCAGGAAAGGAGCTTCATTTTAAAGAACACCCTTGCATCCCAAATATCTTACACTCTTTTTTCCATTTATGTTTGTAATTGTTGAGATTCCACTTTCTATTAAGCTTAATTTGAATTTGAATAGAAGATATGGGGATTATCATTTGAATTTTCATACAAGTCTAATGTCTAGTATATTTAGCTAAGGTTCCCATAACTCTATCTCTAATCCCTTCAATTCTAGGAGAGAGGGTCAACAAGTCCAATCTGATTCTTTTCTTCATCAGGAAAGGCTTCAAAAATATCTGGAAGGGAGACTTTGTGACTCCCTATTAGCCCTTTTCTCTTATCTATATCTATCGAGTGCCCACTTTAGCCAATCTTATTTGTGGGTATTAAAAAATTTATAAGGATGGAACTTGAGAACTTTTCCTATCTCTTTATTAGAATGCATGCTCATGTTCCATTCAATTTTTATCTTAGTTTGTTCAATGTTGACATGTATGAACAAGCTCTATTACACTCTTTTTTAGATTAAATCGTAGAAATAAATAGTCAAGTACCGATAGCTGGTATCAACTATCTAAGAACATAAGAAAAATGCTAGGTTTCAATGAAGTTTAGTTTGACTTTTGTTAACATCATTGCTTGATACAAACCAATTTAAAGCAACAAGGAAATCAGGTGAATCTCATCTTAATTTAACAATCAACAGCTAGTGGCCTACAGACAAATTCCAGAAAAGACTAAGTGAGATTACTTAAACATTTCTTAATTTATCTACCCGGGAAAAGTTCCTGTATCCTATCGTTTTCTTTTATAGATTTATCTAAGTAATAACATGAAATTGGACACTAGGAATTCAATTGATTTATCCTGATTAAAGTCCATGTTATCTGCAACATATATATTTTGTGTTCATAGATGGACTTATTGTGAAATTGACTTTCTCAGTGAACTGGGTAATGAATGCACTTGCAGTTAAGGATGTACTTAACCGATCACTTTATGTGTGTTATTTTGATGCTTTTGATACAAGGATGAGAATCTAAACTTTTGAAGTTATGCTGAAGTTTGAGTATAAGATATGACTGGGACACAATTATCTTTAGACTTCTGCCAATTTACTATTCTCTTTATCAAGAATGGAGTATAACAGCCAATCTGCTAATTATAAAACATTATTTATTGTCACCAATACATATCACTTGTGTTGAAGCATGCAAAGTTTCTATTAAGTCCCTGAAAACTAATCTGTGTTGTTTTTCCAATAGCAGGTAGCTTGATTTTTCATTTTATTCAAGGGAGCTCAACTTAACAAGGTTATTATACGGGGAGTGTTTGATGGGAATGAGTGGTTGGGAAGAATGCCCATGCATTTTCATTTTGATTAATTCCTGTTTGGAGAGCTTAGAAATTCAAGTCTTCTTTTAAATCAATTATTGGTAGCAAGAAATTTTCCATAATAAAATACTCACGCAGGGCAAATCTGAATAGTGACTGAAATTTGTTGCATAGTCCGTTAGAGTGATGGAAGCTTTGAATTTCAAATTTGTGGTCTTTGAATGAGATCATAGAACAACATCATCGAAATATAACAATATTGTGAAATACATTGAATGGGAGGAGATCACGATTGTCTTTCAGGTAAGAAAAGACATGAAAAGAAAAGACATCAGTTGCTTGAAACAAAAGCTTAAATTTAATCTTACTTGAGGATTTAAATATAATATAAATGGGAAATGAGTCAATTTGTTTCTCAATTAGCAACGAGGTTTTGCAAGAACAACTTGTATTAAAAGAAGGAAATGAACAGATTGAGGAATTAGAAAGGATACTTTTAGAAAAAATATGAACAAATTGCTTTGTAGGAGAGATCAATCTTTGTGAAGAACTCAACAATGTCATCTCTTCAAACGTAGAATGGTGAATTGTTGCAGAAGGTACGTGATTTTAGTGAATGTACAAAGAAAGAGGGGAGAAACTAAACAACAATTAATGCTTAATGATATGGTGGGAAGATTAGATACTAAGAATTCTCTGGATTTTTCCTTGCCTCACTCCAAATGTAACTGGAAAAGGTCGATATCAGAAAATAATATTTCAAGTTCTCATAAAGAGTTAGAACCATTGAAATTTGGGATGACAGCTAAAGCTTTCAGTAAGAATTCCAATGCCATTTGTTTGCCTTTTTTTCTAGCACAAGGGAGTAAAGAAGACATAATTAGTGTTCAGAGAAACATTTCTGGAATGTAGGAGGGAATTCTATTATTAATGGGACATCAAATATTGTTGAAGGCCATGCTACTAGAGAATCGTTTCTATCAGACAATTTCTATGTTGGTACTGCAGATATTATTCTAGAGACGCCATTAAAAAGAATTTCAAAGGAGCAACTAATAGCCCATTATATGAGGGTGGTGGCTGCTTTGAGAAGGGATAAAGAGATACTCCTATCTGAAAAAACAACAGAGATTTACAGGCTTAAGAGGTAATGCTTGAGAGAAAGAGGCAATGGTAGAGATATAGTTGCACTCAAAAGAAAGCTTAATGATAGGAATAAAGAATTGGGTGAATTTATTAAGGGGAATGAACAATTGATTGTGTCAAGAATATTTTCAAATGAGGAGTCTGAGATTACTTCTGAGATGGAGGACGAATTACAAGATGAGAAGGGAAGTATGTTGGAGCTCATTACAGGTGAAGAAAGGGAATCCAAAGAGCTATCTAATACTGTACCTGGGATGATCTCATTGGATTCTAATAAAAATTGGACTTCCACATATAAGCTTATTTCAATGGAGTATGTTAGCTCTCCAAATTTTGTGACAAATGAAGAAATTGGTTATAATTTCAGTTAAGAGAAAGATGCAACACAAACTCCTATTGAAAATAGTGGTAGGGAAGTACTTGTTGGTCAGAAAGTTAGAATAAGGCTCATAAATAGGCATTACATGGGTGAAGTGGTTCAATTTTATGAAGAAGATGACCTTGAAATAGGAATTACATGGGTGAAGTGGTTCAATTTTATGAAGAAGATGACCTTGAACTGGAGATGTTGTAGACTATATTAGTGCAGTTTAAGGGGGGGATTTAGAAATAATAAGGAAAAAAAGGTGGGTGAAGTGGTTCAATTTTATCAAGAAGATGACCTTGAACAGGAGATGTTGTAGACTATATTAGTGCAGTTTAAGGGGGGGATTTAGAAATAATAAGGAAAAAAAAGGTGTTGGGTACAAATCCTATAGCAGAGATGATCACAAAAAATGTAGCAAATTTGATTTCCAAGGTAACTATGATAAACCTGGAGCATTCTGAGCCCTATAAGAACAATAAACAACTCATCTAAATGGTCTTAAATTAGAAGGGATCAACTCTAGGATTAGTAGGGGGCAACATACATGTAGCAAATTGTTTAATGGTTTATCCCACATAGATTTGCAACTAAAAGACAACTACAATAAAAATGAGATGATTCGGGTAGCTACATGTGATGCTTCTTGTTTTGAATCTTCATCCATTTCAACCTCTGATACCATAATACATTGCAACATTTTTCTACACAAGTGGCACTACTAGAACTCCAAAGGTACTTTTTGTTCTTGTTTACTTTGAGTAATTGATTATGTTTGTAATTGATATTGATATCTAAAGACTCTATAAATTGACACTTTCCTTGGATGTTTTTAGTGAAATACATTCATATGTTGTCTAACCAAGCATCTAAAGTTCCCCTTTTCTCACTGAAACATGGTTTTGTGTTATCCCATGGAAATATGATCACAAGGGTTTCTAGTGCTGGTCTTAGTGTCACACTCTATCCTGTAGATGTGTATGTTTTTTATATTTAAAATAATGGTTAATATTTAAATAAGTTGGATATGAGTTGATATGATATCTTTTTTAGTTGTGTTTATTTGTGTATCTCTAATAAGTAGGGTTATATAATTTGCAGCTATATTATTATCTTCCTTTGGCACACATCAATGAACGAAAAATTGCATTGGGATGGCCTACAATGGTGTTTCTATTGTATCTTACCAAGGGGTATTGTATTTTTTCTTTATAATCCTTAAAAGGTTGATTACAACTATAGTTTTAGGCTCTTAAGCAATAGACAATAAATATTATCTTGTTTCATACAAATGTAAATTATTTGTACAATTGCAGAGGCTACATGTTAATCATCTGCACAACATGCCTTTGTAGTATAATGGAATATATGGTGTTGGTTGTGGAGCCTGATCTTCCAGATCCAGATATTTTATTGATCATTTGTATTGTACACTCGTCCTAGTGGGGGGGTACGGGGGGTTGCGGGGGATTCTCCCTTGAAGAAAATTTTTGGGATGTGTGTTGGCCAACATTTTTGCGAACCCATGGTATTGGGTTAACCGTATTATTTTCCCATTGTATTTCCCCTATAAAATAAAAGCATTGTATTGTAGCATTGTAAAACATCTTTGTGATTGTGTGAGAGAGACTGTGAGAGTGTGAAGAGGAAGTGCAACAGTGTTGTTGCAGGTTGTATCCCTTCATTTTGTTGGACGGTATAATATAAAGGGATGGCACTTTCTATGTGGACATATCCCATCTTTTGAGTGAACCACATTATATCTGTGTCTCTCTTGTAATCTGTTTAATGAGTTTTTCATCTTGTTTAATGATTTAACTATATAATTGTTATTACTCTACAGTATTGTTTTCTAATATATGGCACTACTACATATCGCTCAAAATTCCCACAAAACTTTGCTACGAAACAGGTAAAACCTCTGCTTTCGTGGAAAATCACATTAATTTTTTTGAAAAAAATTGAATTTTAGTTCGACATTCGTCGCTATTGTGACGAAACTCCAGAACTGTCGCTATTGCGATGAACAAATGAGATGAGAGCCATCTTGCGTCGCTAGTGCGACGAAAAAAGCGTAAGTCTTATACCATTGATAGAGCGACGGAAGTCATACTTCGTCGCAATAGCGACGAAAGTCGAAGCTTTAGTTTTTTTTTCTTAAACGGTCATTTTGATTATTTCTTTAATTAAAATTTGACTGTTGTCCATTTTTTCCGGAACCACGACCCTCAAAGACCTATAAATACATGTTCATAAGTCATTTGTTCATAATCATTTGCTAGAGTTACAGTGTTCTTTCTATTTCTTTATCGTTCTGTGATTTGAATATTACGGTACTGGTTTGACACATCGAATTTTTTTTCTCATTCGTTTTTTAGGTTAGTTTGACTTGGCAATACACTAGTTTTTTTTTTGTTGCGGCCTTTTTATTTATGCATCCTTTATCATGTGAATTTGTTGAAACCTTTTAATCTCTAGTATATTAATGAAAATGAACAATAATAGTGTGACCCCTTTTTATTGGGATATTTTATGGTGTATATAGATTTGACCCCTCATTTTCTTTAGCACTAAGGCACATGATGACATTTGATGGAGTGACCCTTTTAATTGATTATTGTTTCACACATGTGGAGGAAAGAGCTTTTACAACTCAACAAACCACAACCATTTTTTATTATCTTATAAACAAATCGTCATGGTTCTAGTGTATCTCTCCCTTATGTTCACCAATATGTGCTAGTTTTGGAGGATTTATTGGAGGGCGCATAGTTGGGGATCATTGTTTATTATTTCATGGATTCTTTTGCATAATCAACATGTCTGAGACTAAGGAATCTTTTTTCACAAGAGAGGGACATGTGGAATCCTCAATTTTAAATCCATTTGTTTTGTATTTCATTTCTTTAGGTTTTTTGACTTGTTATGAATTAGTTGAATTAGTTGGAGAATATTGTATCTTTACTCCTCCCTATGGAGATCTAGGTTTTCACATTGGATATTCTTATTTTATTGGAGGTTTTGATATCTCCATCTATATAAGATGAGCTCATCCTATTGTAATGATTATTGGAGAATTGGAGAAAGAACTCTATTGCTTGATTTATGTTTATTGTCTTATAAGGTTGTGTGATTTCAAGGGATTTATTATTATGTGCAGTTACCCATTCATCCCACTTTTTTATTTATGTGTGCTGGAAATTACACTTCAAATATGTTGCAATAAGATATTCAAGAAGGGAATTAAAACAATGTGTAACTACTTGTTACTTCCTTTATTTTTATTTTTAAGGTGAACCATTTATGTTGTTGTATTTCATAGAAATCAGTCATGGTGAACTTCAGCTTGGAATACGATCACATTTTGTTGTATTAACAATTTCATTGGTGGGAACCTCTAAAAGGGCATGCAAACATATAATTCCTAACGATTTAAATCAACAATCATTGGTAATTTTTTCATCTTTCTAACAACTCCTTTGTTGAATCATACCCATCCATTTCCATCCCTCCAGCACTCTTTTGACTCCATATGTCCAAATGTGTTTTGGGCATTTTTCGTACACCTCCAACCTCCTTTTATTAATCTTAAATAATCAAATAATATTCTATTGGGATAAAGGAACTCTTCGCCCCACCTTGAAACATATTAGCCTATGCTTTAGCAATCCTAATTATAGGACAGGTCATTGTACTAGAGAAGACATAGTCTTAAGTAAGAAGAGGGGTTTTCTGTGGTGTTGTTGTCTTCCTTCTTAGTTTCCTTCAGCCTTGCACTTGATCTTGGGACTTTGGATCACAAGTGCAAGATTTATTGCTAGCAAGCTTGTTGGTGTTGTATTAATTATAATGTTATAAATTTTGTAAAACATGTTGTAATAGATTATGCAATATAATATTTTGTATTAGCTTGTGTAGTATAGCTTGCATTAGCTTGTGCACTATTTTGTATAGTGACTTGTGCAGTAGAAGTATATGTTAAACATAAGTCAAGATTATGTATAAGTCATTAATATTAGTTAAAAAGAAGTTGAGAAACAGATACCTGTTTGATATTATGTATTTATTTTTAGACGTACGTTATATATTGATTAATGAGTTTATTTTGTTGTTATAGGCTATCAGAATGTCAAATACATTTTCTTGGGAAGAAAACAATAGGAGGTATGTTGAGGCTATGGCAGCATTAGATACGAAGGGTGATGGAAAGTGTTATTGTCCTTGCAATGATTACAGAGGTTTGTGAACTAGAAGAATTTTATGAACATCAGTTGAAAAACATTGTAAGGAGAAGGGGCATGCTAAAGGGGGGTATGAATATCATCCATTGGTAAGACATTATTCATTACATATTGTACGTCTTGTAATAGTATAGATAGTGTATTCACAATTTTTTTATAATTTTAAATATATGTGTTATATATTATATAGTAATGTTATTGCATTGTTTGTAAATATAAAGACAATGCCCCCAAGATGTCGACCGTCAGAGAGCTATTTGCCACATAATAGTACAAATACTACTTTACAAGACGATGAGCATGGAGATCATGCTATTGAATATGGAGTTCTTAATGATCCTATGGACAAAGATGACGTTACTAATGGTACTAAAGAGGAGATAAATAGATTGCTACAAGACACATTTTCTCCATTGGATGAGGACAACCTCCATGATTTTCCTGATATTCCTCTTCTCGAGAAGTCCCAACAACCTCTTTATGAAGGCTCAACAACCAATATTCTATCTGCTTTATTATTATTGGTGAACTTGAAGGTTTTGAATGGTTTATCAAAAACTTGTTTCACAGGGCGTAAGGTATGTAAAGTTGATTAGATTCCTCTATTTTTAGTGTTAATTAATTCGTAAATTAAGGATATGAATTATTTATGACGTATATTGTTTACAATTCACTTTTTTTCAATGTTGCAGATTGTTGGATGAATTTCTATTACCACCATCAAATAATTTACAATGCACAACTCGAGAGGTATTCTTGATTATGAAGGAAATTGGAGTGGAGTATCAATCTATCGATGCATGTCCTAATGATCATTTTTTATATTATGGACAGTATGCATCAGAAAAAAAATTTACACAATGTGAAATTAGTAGATATCGAACTTATCAATTAACAAAATAGGTCCCTCGAAAAGTTCTTCGTTATATTCCCATAATTCCACGTTTCCAACGACTATTCAGGTGCCAAAGTATAGCACAGTTTATGTATTACCATGCGAAGAACAGAAGTGAAGATGGTGTTCTTCGAATGCCTGTAGATGGTTCTGTATTGAAGAACATCGAAGAAAAATGGCCAATTTTTAAAGGTGAACCTCATAATATTAGACTTTCATTGGCAGCTGATGGTTTCAATCCATTTGTTGAGCTTCATTCTACTTACTCAGTGTGGCTTGTTTTCCTCATAAACAACAACCTACCTCCTTGGATGACCATTAAGATAGAACACACATTGTTGGCAATGATTATTCCAGGTATTTTATTGAAAGTTGTAATTATATTATGTCATAAAGTTATTTGTTTAATTGATGTATGAGAACACCTTTTATACATTTGGACGGATACCTAAAGAGCAATATTGTATGTTTATTAATCAATTAGGTAAGTACCAAGTTAAAGATATGAATGTGTATATTGAGCCTCTTATCGATGAGCTATCGAAGTTATGGGCTGGAATCACTATGTATGACATCTCTAGACCAATAAGGTAGAAACAATTTCAGTTCCATGGAATACTTGCATGGATAATTCATGACGCTCCCAAGTTAACGCATTTTTGTGGTATGTAACTTTATGTCGCATGTCATTAATATTATATGTTTTTAACATTAAAAACATGCATTTTGTTTTATTTTAAATTACTAATCCTTTGATGCAACTATAACATTAATACATATATCTCACAGGTCTTCAAACAAAGGAAAAATTTACATGTCCAGTATGTGGTCCTAGGATAAAATCTCATCGTTCAAGAATTTTAGCAAAGGAGGTGTTCGATCAGTACAAGCACTTCCTCCCTAAGAACCATAGGTACAGAACTCTTGAAAAAACAAAATTCAATGGTAAAGAAGAGAATGCAAAGAAACCACGAAGATTGACACCTTGCCTATGAAAGTTGGAATATAACAAACATCGTCGAGGTATGCAAATTGTATATGCAGCATACAATAGTATTCATGTAATATTATGATTTTTATATTTTTATTGAATCTTCTCTACCATGGGTGTCTTGAATTATTGTAAATTTGTTTTTGTTTATTTTTAATGAATGTATTTTAGGCATGAATGGGCTTCCACGAGGAATGAAGTGTTATCCCATACAATTCAGTAGGTTGCCTTACTACGAGCACCTACAAATAGCTCATTTGTTTGATACAATGCATATCGGGAAGAATGTAATAGAAATGATATGGCGGACATTAGATGGAAGGTCAGACAAAGATAAAATTGGAAAAATTTGTAGTGACATTGCAGAATCCAATCACGCATGGCAAAGTGTAATTATTTCCAATGCCGAAAATGGTAACCGGAATATTAGTCTTCCATGGTTATTGATGGAGCAACAAAGCAATGCTATAAAACAGGTCATTAAGAAAACAAGGTTTCCAACAGGGTTTTCATCGAACATAAAAAATATCTTAACCCAAAAAGGTGATTTTGGCAGTGTTAAAACTCATGACTGGCATACATTCATTAAGGTAATTTTTTACATATATAATTTATATTAAGTAAATATTTTTAGTAATTGTTCTCTCCTGTTTCGAAACATTAGATAATGATTTGATTTTTTCTATAGTACGTTCTACCTCTGGCTCTCCCAGATAGCTTTGACAAAAACATAAAACAAGTTATATATGGTCTTGGTAAATGCATGAGGTACGTAACAATTTTATATGCATCAAAAATGTTCGACGTTCTTTTGGTTGCATTGCTTATTGACATATTGTGTTTTACAGCTTCGAACTTTCATATATAGTATATGCCTCAATATTGTTGATCATTCATGTTATTTTCTTGCATCTTTTGTAGGTGGCTTTCATCTAAAGAAATCCATAAACTTAGATATTAGATATTGGAAGAGAAAAATTCCTCATCTAATGTGTGAAATGTAGAAGTATTTACCTCCTGAATTTTTCAATGCACAAGAATACTATCTCATACACCAAGTTGAGGAGATTGAATTGTGTGGACCTGTAAACTCAAGGTTAATGTGGATGGTGGAAACACATTTCAAGTCATTGAAGGATTTTTTTAGACAAAGAGCACGCCCTGAGGGTTCTATGGTGCAGGGCTATATGCTATATCAATCCATGGTGTACATTAGTCAGTATCTTCCAAATTTAGCAAAAAATATCAATTTGCCTCGCATTTGGCATGTCGAATCCATCAACAAATTTGAAGGGGAGGTCATGTCAAGGAAAGGTAGAAAGAGGAAATTGAAAGGTAAGGAGAATGGTGTACATTTTATTTATTATACAATTATTTTTTATTTATGTAATTTTTATTATTCCATCAGTATTTTAAGGTAAACTTTATTGCCTTTAATGATAGCTAATTCAAAATTCTTAATAGTTTTTTTTCATATAGTTGGGCATGTGTGGGATACAATACCCTTATACATTGCAAAAAATATTGATTAGATGGAGGAATGGATTTAACTATGTACAGAATACTATGGTACCTTAACATGGGAAGGGGTTAGTAAAATGATTAAAACAATGCATCGTAATTGAGAGGAATATCCCAAACTTATGCAAAGGGAAATTGATTTAGCATGCGGTTTAAGAGATAAAAAGGCAAGTATATTGACCCTGCTCGTTTTTTTCGTTGTTTCACATTGTATCGAAATATTTCTCTCGTATATGTCTTCTTATATACTTATTTACCGATTCAGGCATGATGCAGCTAATACATCACAATGCTATGTGGTGCAATGGTCATAAATTTCGCATCAAAAAGTTGGATGACAAGAGGAAAACATTTGATTGTGGGATAACTGTAGTTTTTCAAGTCACTAATGTTTCCTCTAGAAGTGATAGGCATCCATAAGTATTTGAAAATAGGTACTATGGTTATTTGGAAGATATACTTGAGTGTGACTTTAATTCCTTTAAAGTAGTTCTGTTTAAGGTCAAATGGTACAGGCTATGAATGAATGAACGTGATCCTGAAAGAACTATTATTGAGCATGCCAATGGATTTACCATGGTTAATACAAGGGAACTTGAACCAAGTACAGAGCCTTATGTTCTACCAAGTCAATGTGAACGGGTCTTTTACTCGGAGGTTCCAGGTAAAGCAGGTTGGTCGTACATTGTTAGATACAATCCAAGAGGAATATCGGTCAAGTATAATGCAGTAGAGGAAGAAGACAATGTTGAAGAAGAAGATGATGCAGATCGAGAGTAGTTGGACGTCGACATAAATGTGTCAGATGAAGAATCCAACCAAGAAGTTGATCATCCAAATGATGTAGCAGACAATGAAATTGACATTGATGATATTGATGATGAATATCTACCCAAAAATGACTTTGATCATTACCCTGATATGAGCGATATTTTCAACGATAGCGATTCAGAACCAGATGACGATACAGATGTTGAGTTAGATGAAGAAGAATATGAATGACATTGTAGCAATATTGGAATCTATGAGGTATGTGATCAAAACATCTTTTTGCATGCTGTATTATGTTTACAACTATTTAGTTATGTTTAAAACATCATTATCATCATCACCATCATCACAATCTCTGTTGTCATCATCATCACAATCTCCATCGTCATCATCATCTTCATCATGATCACCATATTCACCACCACCACCAACATCGTCATCATATTCATGATCCTCATCCTCATCCCCATCATCATCATCTTCGTCATCATCATCATCGTCATCCTCATCATCATCGTCCTCATCATCATCGTCATCACCATCATCACAATACCCGTCATCATCATCATCTTCACCACCACCACCACCACCATCATCATCATCTCCATCATCCTCTTCATCATCATCATCATCTTCGGCTTCATCATCATCATCATAATCCTCATCATCATTATCGTTATCATCATCATCATCACCCTCTTCCTCATCAACATCATCATCATCATCATCATAATCCACTCCATAATCATCATCATCGTCATCATAACAATATCTGTCATCGTGATCATCATCTTCACCACCATCACCACCATCTTCGTCATCTCCATCATCCTCTTCCTCATCATCATCATCTTCGACATTATCATCATCATCGTCGTCATCGTCATCATTATCATCATCGTCATCATAATCACCCTCTTCCTCATCAACATCATCATCATCATCATCATAATCCACTCCATCATCATCATCATCTTCATCATCACAATATCTGTCATCGTGATCATCATCTTCACCACCACCACCACCATCATCATCATCTCCATCATTCTCTTCCTCGTCATCATCATCTTCGATGTCATCATCATAATCTGCATCATCATTATCATTATCATCATCATCATCATCACCCTCTTCCTCATCAACATCATCATCATCATCATCATCATAATCCACTCCATCACCGTCATCATCATCATTACAATATCTGTCATCATGATCATCATAGTCACCACCATTATCATCATTATCTTCATCATCCTCATCATCATCATCTTTTTCATCATAGTCATCATCATCATCATCATCATCATCCTCATCATCATCATCGCCATCACCCATTTCCTCATCAACATCATCACCATCATCGTCTTCTTCATCATCATCATCATCGTCGTCATCACCATCTTCATCATCATCACCACTATCATCATCACGACCACCATCATCGTCATCGTCATCGTCATCGTCATCATCATCATCATCATCATTGTCGTTGTCATCACCATCTTCGTCGTCATCATCATTTTCATCATCATCCTCGTCATCATCATCATCATCGTCAGCAGCAGCACTGTGATAATCATCTTGATCGTCATCTTCATCATCATGATCATCCTCATCATTGATGACGATGATGATCGTATTTGATATCTACATTATATATTTTGATTTAATTACTATTATTTACATTTTCCTGTATGTTGTCATATATTGCTATAACACATTTTTTTAGATAGATTTTGTCAAGTTATGGGGAATTGAGAGTGATGTGAGGGGGGGGGGGCATAAGAGCTTTCACCTTCACGTGGTTGGCGCTATTCAGTAAAGAATATTAAATTATTCTTAAAACAAAGAGAAGCTCATTAAGGCAATGCAATATAGTTATGATATTGATGATGATCATCATCATCATCATCATTGTCATCATCATCGTCATCATCGTCGTCATCACAATCATCATCGTCATCACAATCATCATCATCATCATCATCATCATCATCATCTTCATCATCGTCATCATCCTGTTCATCTTCATCATCATTCATGTTGATTCTTTGTTGGTTAAAATGGTCATGCTATATATCCTATGGTGATTTATATATAAAATTATCACTAAACTATTACTTATAGTTAGCATATCGAAAACTCAAAAATATCATTCCATTAGCTATTATCATCATCATTAAGTTTACACAACACAATGTTGTGTATTTATATGAAATATCACCAAATCTCTTGCATTAAATACAACTTAGTCCTTATCCTTTATTAATTGATATGTTTTACTATTTGTAGATAAATTTAAGTTTTACCTAATCCTATCCATAGGACTTATTATGAATAACATAATTATTTTGGTTATTATCAGTAATAAAATATTGAAAAAAGCATTACATTCCTACCGTAGTTAGATTATTATATGATAATGATAACATAAATTAAAATATGTATTACAATAATCTTTTTAATATAATCAATATCAATACTATTATTCCATTTATATCACATAAGATAAACATAATGCATTGACATCACTTTATAACCCATTATAATACATAACATTTTCATACCATAGTTCCTTTGCCCTATCACATTAATTTGTTCAAAAAACATAATATCCAAACATTAAACATGTAGATCCCACCCGTAAGGTTATAAGCTATCTCATCTTTATGTATCCACATACCAAAAGCAAGTAATTTAATTAGAATATTATACTTTATCTTTTCATGTACATGTAAAAAATGATATATTATCAAAAAAGTGATATATTTACATTAAAAAATGATATATTATCAATAAAACTTATTTTGAACACATTAAATTATCATATATATATAGATTTACAGTTCAATAACATAACAAATATTATATTATATATTTTCAAGTTGTAGCACACTTCATTATACAAAAAAAATACTTAGACTATGTCATAGCCATATTGGGGCATCCACCTACAATCTAAGCATCAATACACAACTCATAAAACATTAAAAAAAATTCCTACACACCAAGCAACTTAGCAAAGCTAGCATAATCGGGGTCAAGGCATCATTGTTTTTTGTTCAACACTAGTCGTGAAAGCATACATGTATGGGACGGAGGCCCAATGGAATCAATCCTAAGTCAATTGAATCCTTGCAACTCACTGCATGTCTGAGTCTTAATAATCCTCCTTTTAAATTGAACCAAAATACCAAAAGAAGTTTTTTAATGGTTGAGATTTGAGAAAGTTCAAGGTGTGACTAATTAAGGGCTCGGGGCTCTAAAATTTGTTGTGTTTTGTACCAGTCCACAATTCAGTGAATCTACAGTCACGGGTAGGAATTTAAGTGATTTAATCAAAACAATTAATGTGTATACCTCTTTGTCGAAAATGTTTTCCATGTTGATGCAAGCCACTACCGTCTTTATTGTCTTACTTATAGTTGCCTCTTACTCTTTTTGTCTTGACATGTTTAATATTGTATGGTTATCTCCGCACCTTGACCCAATTCATATTATAAGGTGAGGATGTGCATGCATAATAATCTTTACTTATGACTATGAGATGAGGATTTATAGGGAAGAGGATGTAAAGACAAGTATTTTTTATGTGTATTTTGGTGGCATTGAGGACAAATGTCGTCAAAAACCACAAATGTTTGGAACGACGGAGGGACATTACATCACAATCATGCCACCCATCAAATTGAAGACTATTCTTGAGCCAAAAATCATTTTTTTTTAATTTTATTAATAACCATTGTTTCTCCATATCGTGTGCCCAATGACACCTCTCTAAAGCAATGCATAAATCGACCTCTGCACAGTTTGTGATCCTAGCTACATGCTATTATTTGTATTTGCATGACATCGAGTGTTGTTTATAGTTGTCATGAGTCCATGATATTCATGCAAGAACTAAAGTCTTGTAGAGGAGGACTCATCAAACCGGCCTTTTGAATTTCATTTTGATGAAAAAGGAGTGGACATTGGTAGTGAGGTTCACATAGGTAGTAGGCACAGAGTTTTGAGCTTGTTTCAGGCCTAGTAGTAGACTAGTATTTGTTCCTTTTTGTTATAGTCGTAGTTGTTGAAACATTGTCACACTTTAGATTGCTTGGGGACTCGAGGGTCAGAGTCACATCTCGATGGCTAGTGCCTTGTAGTCAACAACAATTACTGGTCATATTGCACAACTAAGGAATGAGTGCATGACATGAGTGAGTGAGTGATTATAATTTATCAAATTTCCAATATTGTGAATGATGAGTTGAACTTTATAGCATAGGAATTTCAACATTTTGAGAAATTTATATGGATGGGTAATTTCAATTGTTTCCCTTCTTTTGAAATGTTAATATAATTTAATGTTAATATAATGTGGCAAGCGTGGCATAGTAGTCAAATGATAAAGTTATTACAGAGTCATATTTTAAAAGGTCGCATCATTTTAAAAAGTTGTGTTATTTCAAAAATTACACATGACTATATATACCTATATACATCATCGGATAGTAACAATTGGTTTCTAATCTAAAAAAGATAAACCAAAAAGAGTCTTAGTGAAATCTACATCATCTAAATAGGGACATGCACTCTACTCATTAAGTGTGTGCTATGGTTGAATCAAATTAAAAGTGCAAAATGGTTGCAATATGTCATCTAGTTAAGCAAAGAGTCAATGTAAATTAAATGAACACCTTACAAAAATAAGATATTCGATAGACATATAAGAAGAACTATAAACAATATTTCCATTCTCATACAATTTCATTTCTTTAGAGCAATTCATATATTTGTGTGCACATTCTTTGGAGGTGGAGTTGTCTCTCTATAAAAGGGGACATTCTCAATTACGCACTTTCATGCTTTGTCGGATCTTGATCTTGTATTTTTTTGCCTTTGTCTTTCAACTCTTCCCTGTCATTTGCTACTGGAGGTTGAAGTCACGATTCGCCTTTCAACCCTTGCATGTCAGTCATTTGCTGCTGGAGGTCGAAGTCACGATTTGCGGAGGTCAAAGTCACGATTTGTGGAGGTCGCAGTCACGATTTTCCATTTGTTGTTGGAGGTTGAAGTCATGATTCGCCTTTCAACCCTTTCTTGTCAATAATTTGCTGCTGGAGGTCAAAGTCATGATTTGTGGAGGTCAAAATCACGATTTGTGGAGGTCAAAGTCATGATTTGTCGGAGGTCTGTGAGGTGACAACAGTTGCTGTCGGACGTCACGTAGAAGAGGAGGCTTAATTGGCACAGGCAGAGGAGGGTTTGCATTGGTCCGATGGTTTGCAGAGCTCACGCAGAGGCCGGCGGCATGCCCCCCAAATCGGTGAGTACCCTAATTTGATATCGCAATAACCTATATAGAGACCTCTTGCAAGATAAACATGTGTATTTGGGTCTAGGGGACTTCTTCCCCTTTGGTCTGTTCTTTTTTAGTCAGTGGCCCATTGTGCCTTTTCTTGTTGTGCTTTTTCCCGCGAACCTTGCGCTCTACCCTCGTCTACCCTTGATCTATAAATTCAACTCGAACCTTGAACCTCGGACTGCAATTCCAACTTATTTTAAATATACCCTCAACATATTCCCTCGACCCCTCCACCTCACATAGCTTATCATTGTCGTGAGTCGACGCTATTCGCAGGTGGTTTAGACACTAGATGTAAGTACTCACTGGTAGTTAATTCCAGGTCTCAATACACTCAAGAAACCCAGGAGGCAATCCAATAGTTTATATAAAAGTGGATACAATAGTTTATTCATTAGGGGAATTTTGAGGTCTAAAATGGGCCTCATAAGAGATATAATAAAATATTATAAGTTAGGCATTTGTGGAGGAGGTATATTTACAACTCACATTTTACACTAAAACCAATGTAACTATGGTTAAGTTAATTTGAAAAGATGTCAAAAATAAATCAATAAAAAAATGCTTTGATATGACTAAATGTAAGAGTACTTTTGAATACATAAATTGTTTTTAATATAATATGATGAATGTACTAATAAAGTAATGTACTCATAAAATAAAATAAAATGTATTAATTTTGAAGTTTGAAATATAAGTTATTTATTCATTATTAAATATATATTTATAAAACTATGAATTAATAATTTTAATTTTTAAAACATAAAATAAATTAATATAAATTTATTATTATTTCTTTAAAATATATATATATATTCTTAATATAAATCTAATTTATATTTATTAAAAATAAAAATCAATTTTAAAATATAAATATAAAATTTATTTTTTTTAATTTATTTTTTATTTATTTAATATTTTTTATTAAGATTTATTTTTTTTAATTTATTTTTTATTTATTTAATATTTTTTATTAAGATTTATGCTAGATACATAATATATTATTTTTAATTTTAAAAGGTTAATTAATAACGTGGTTGAAGGAATTTCAAAAAATGTAAAACAAATACCATATTTAAATGCATAAGTATATATAATAATTTATTGTATTATAATTTAATACTTTAATAAAATAAATAAATATGGTTTTGATGGTACGATTAAAATTCAACGAAATATATATAATTATTATTTAATATAATATTTTATTTTAATAAAATAAATTAATATAAACCAAGAATAATATCTAAATAAAAATTTCTACCATAAACGTATGGTTAATATTTAAGTATATAAAAATGCATATAATATTTTATTTTAATAAAATATATAAATATATATTTTATATTTAAATAATAATAAATTATTATATATTTATGTATATTAAATAATTAAAAACAAATAAAAATTTAATTATTAAATCTCTTTAATGTAAACAATATTGATTTAAATATATTTTAATAATAATAAATTAATATACATTTATGTATATTAAATATTTAAAATAAAATAAAAAATTATTATTAAATTATTTTTATTATAAGATATTAAATGATTTTGATTTTAAATAAAGATTTTGTTTTTATTAATTTTATTTAAAATGTATCTTATATATTGGAAAATAATTACATAGTTTTGGTTTTTAATATAGCATTTACTTTTTTGATGTTATAATTTATTTTATATTAAAATATAAAAAGTATTTTTTGTCTAAGTACTTTAAATGTACTTTAATACATTTATATTATATTTAAAAGTATTATGAGTATTTTTTTTACAACATTGTTATGGTTACTATGAGTTTTTATTTACCATTTAGAATTTGACAAATAAGCATATTTAATTCAACCAATGCCACCTCAACCATTATAAATGATGTCATTCTCTAAAATATGATTGGTTCTTATAAAGTAGATTTTGATAGTACATTTTTTGTTTTGAGACCCACTTTTTACCTCAAAATTCCCCTAATGAGTGCACTACCTGGAGGAGGAGGTGTCAATTTATGGTTGCCATGGCTTTTTTTAACATTTAAGAGATAAGTTTTTTTATGAAAGATTGGATTGATGGATGCCCTAATCTATTTTTAGACCTCTATTTGCAATTTGGTGCAATCCCTTAATAAAAATTGAAGGGTTAGAGAAAAGAGCTTAATTCCCAGAACTAGGAATTGTCTTTATGCAGGGTTATATAACAGGCAGGGTGAACTTCTTTATGCGGGATGAGAGAATGGATGAACTGATGGTAGGGTGAGAGAAGATGACGCACTATGAACTGCAGGGTGAGGGCTAGCTTTCTTTCCTGGGTTGGCTGCCTCGATAACTGTGAAACCTGGGATCACATCACAAAATATCACACGAATGGTTGATACAAGTAATATGTCAGTCATGCCAAGTTTCATTAATGTAGACAATATCGTAAAATACCATTACGAAACTCAATTTTAATGTCTAAGTATAAATCCATTACATATAAGTAACTTACACCTTAGTCAAAGACACATGGCTCCAGTACAAAACCACTCAACCAGGCAAGATGACAAGGCTGATTTATCGCTCTTATACTCTTCAGGCATACAAAGAAATGGAGGGCTAAATGGTAAGTTCAAAGCGATAGGCTAGGATATATTTGTAAACATAATCTAATAGTCTCTCACCCCAGAGCATGGGTATGTCTTTTAAGCACTGCTTTTTGTATGCTCTCCTTTTGGAAACCCTGAGTCACTCGCTCTTTTATTAGTGCTCGCTTTTAAGGTTCCCTTACTTGTCTTTCCCATGCCATCCTTTGGCAAGCCCTTCTGTACAGTGAAAGAAAATAAGGAGAAAATTGCTTCAAAAGGATGATGGAATTTTAAATATCCCTACTGGCTACAGGGACACTCTTTTTAGCACATTTTAAATTGAATTGTAAATGTCGTCCTTGCCTTATTTCATATGTAAACAATTAGTGATGTTAGGTCATCCCTAACTTATGTTGGTTTGATAAACAAGTATTAATAAAGGTTGAAATCCTACAACAAGGCCTAAGGTTTGGGGTATGAGGCACATGGTCTAAGGTATTTCATCGACTTGTAATAATGCTATGCCACCCGCATGCTTGTTCTAATGCACAATACTAAACGAGAATGTTCCAATGATATATTTTGTTTGATATTGGTACATACTATGAGTAATTTTGATGTCTTTTTTAGGGTTATTTAAGGGAAATTCAAACAATAGAGAGACCCTTCATCAAACCTACAAGATTGGTCTACAAACAAGATATAAAAATATGCTCAAGATGATAATCCAAAACCTTGATCTTGTGATTAAAAGGGTTGTTTCCCCCGCCTTGTTTGTACACCTTTGTCTTGTGGGCGAAGCTGTTGTTTTCCCACTTTACTATGACCCCTGTTGTTGACTTATGGACTTGTGTGAACCCCCTTGTTGATCCTAGTACTAACGCCCCCTATTTTCATATGATCATTTATTTTGGTGAACTACACCTTCATATCAAAAAATTATGTAGGGTAAACATGTGTATTTGGTTCTAGTGTAGGGGACTTCTGCCCCTTTGGCCTGTTCTTTTTCAGTCAGTGGCCCATTGTACCTTTTCTTGTTGTACTTGTTCCCGCTAAAAATGATGGCATTTTGTAACATTTAAGAGGTAAGGTTTTTGATGAAAGATTGGATTGATGGATGACCTAATCTTGTTTTAGACCTCTATGTGCAATTTGGTGCAATCCCTTAGTAAAAAAATAGAATGTGTGTTAGGATATCCTCAATAAGAAAACATCATCAAAGTCTTGGCCACTTAGAATATACTTTAGGCATCTAGTTGACTGTATTTTGGACAACAATGAAGGGAACCTAAACCATGGGTAAGAGCACATTTTAAATTGAATATTTAATTGTCATCCCTGCCTTATTTCATATGTAAAAAATTAGTGATGTTAGATCATCCCTAACCTGTGTTGGTTTGATAGACAAGTATTAATAAAGGTTGAAATCCTACAACAAGGCCTAAGGTTTGAAGTATGAGGCACATGGTATGAGTTATTTCATCGACTTGTAATAATGTTATGCCACCCACATGCTTGTTCTAATGTACCATACTCAACCAGAATGTTCTAATGATATATGTTGTTTGATATGGGTACATAGTATGAGTGATTTTGATGTCTTTTTAGGGTTTTTTAAGGGAACATCAAACAATAGAGAGACCCTTCATTGACGCTCTTTGTTATGATGACTTAGCTTTATTGTTTTTATCTTGTTATAATGTCTTGACCTTTCTACCTTATCCTAAGTCAACTTAATATTATTTTTATGTTTTAATTTGGAAAGACTCCTAAAAGCTATGATGTCTTGTGTAGCCCTAAAGTTTTAAGGGTGACCCTTCTAGAAGATATTTGAAGCTTATAAATTAAAGTGATAGATCTAATTATGATACAAGGAAGATAATGTCTGAGTTATGATTTCTACATTTGATATGCAGTTCTTGCTCTCTTGCTCTTGACATCAAAGGGCTTGTTGCTCTTTCTATCTCTCTCTACCTCACACCTGACCTTATTGAGATATTAACTATTGGTCCATGATTATTGGAACTAGGCCGTGACTATTTGAAGGTTGCTAGATATGGGTTGTGAGTGTTTCGAGGCTGCAAGGGTTGGGTTGTGACTATTTGAGCCTGCCTAGGTTGGGTCGTAACCATTGTTGACCTGTTAGTGTTTGGTTGTGAATGTTACGATCCTGTTAAGGTTGAGCCGTGACCATGGTTGGACTCTTAACATTGGTCCATGAACTTGTTATCCTGCTTATGTCTAGGTCGTGATTGTGTCAAACTGCTTAAGGTTGGGACGTGACCTTGTTAGTCTACTTAAGGATGGGTCGTGACCTTGTTAGCCTACAAGTGTTGGGCTGTGATTTTTGCTGAGGATGCTAGGGGATGCCTTGGACTGTTTTGTGTGTTGTAACCAACCAATTGTCAGCATGTTGGGCTACTTGAGACCACTATCATCTTGTTGGACTGTTTGTTGATTACCTTCGTCAGTATGTTGGGCTTCTTGAGACCATTATAAACATATTGGACTATTTGTTCAATACCTCTATCAACATGTTGGTATGTTTGAGAACATTGTTAGCTTGTTGGGATGTTTAAAGTGGTGCCTAGTTGTTGGATATGGTCTCTAATTGTGCTTGGATGGTTTGATTGGACCATTGTTTGTATAGAATGTTGTATCACTTCCCTAAACTATTCTTCTGGGTTATACACTTGTTGGTTGTCCTGGTTGATATCTTGAAATTTTTTTTTGGTTGTCTTGAATTTTTTTTTTTTAAGGGCCAAGACCTGTTCTATTTCAGTGACTTGTCTCTAAGAAGACAAGGTCTGATCTGAAATTTTTTTGAGTATAAGAAAGGGTCCAAATCAGACTTCTCCTCACACATTTAGTGTGATTTTCACACCATTCTTCAACCTCCCTTCAGTGTTGTATGGTTACAAGAAAATATTAGACCACAACCCTCTCTTTCTTTCAGAAATTATTGACACCATATGCATCAGTTCCTCATGTCCTGATACTTAATAAAGTATATTGTTTGATCTTGAATGTGAGTATATTTATTTTTAACCCTATTACACACATGGCTACATTGAAAATACTTCTATACTTAAATAAAGGGGTCTCCTTTTTAGGTAGGTTAGGTTCGTAAATAAATAAATAATGCTACATATAGTTGTTAGTTTAGCTTTTAGTAACATTTTTTTTGTTTTTTTTGGAATAAGCAGAAACTGTCAAATAATGAAGTCTATTGTCCCTAATTTTAACATGTTTCTAGCTGATAGTTATATATCCTTCCAAGTTTTTAATTAAGTTAAGCTATGGTGATTTGTTTGGAATCCCGTAGGTACTCCTTTTAGTGGGAATAGGAAGGCATCTTCATTTATGATAGGGAAGCAATTGAAATTGCTTTTGGTTCTATTGCTTCCTTGAAACTATTTTTGAAATTTGTTTTTTGTTTTCCATTAAGTTTGCTTTATTGTTTTCCAAGGTTGTTTTTCATCTCTGAAATAACATTTTGTGCAACAATTAATACAAGTAAAATTTAAAAAGAGTAGAGATTAAGTATTATTAATTCCAAATTATTTTGTCATAACTAATCATTTTTCCCTTTTCCATTTTCCTTATTTATACAATATTTCTGATCATTTAATTTAATAGTAGTTTACATCTTTATCTTTTAAATTCATCATAGGGATTTACCAAAATTTAAAATTTTATGTAATGGAACTTATTGCAGACTTGTACATTTTACTCTAAAACCCTAAGCTTGCCTTCTAAGCATCTTTATTAAGGCTAACTATAGGTTAATGAATTTATGTGCATGGTGGAACATTATTATTATTTTATATGAAGTTATGATGTAAGACTTTAGATTCTTTTTCAGTCATTCTTTGGTTGTCTCACTCACTTCACATACTTCTTTTTATTCACATGTATAAAATCCAATTGGACAACCCATGAGCATATTTACATAAGGAATTTATGTGGGTTATTTAGACTTACGACAATTAACTAGGTACCATCTTTACAAAGCTTCTCCCCCACCCATACTTTATCCTTATTACAAATCTAGAAGGTTGGGGTAATTGGGATGAGAGCCTCTAATGTAAAAATGGAATATACTACCTAGAGAAGGAAATTTGAAATCATTTTGTATGTGTCATTCCATACTTCATGAGATTTATCTCCTAATTCTATACTATACTTTTATTACAAATTTGAAATTAGGAAGGTTGTGGGTTGAAGTATTTAAAGGAAGTTAAAGGAACAAGAGGTTACCTCGTCGAGGCTATAGGAATGCTCACGGGCAACGAGTTCTACCCTGTGATACTATAGAGTTATTAAACCGAAACACTTGTCCTTATTATATTTATTACTTGTGATCTTATACCAAGATGAAGATACATGCATGTCCATGCCCTCAGGTAAGGGCCAAGACCTGTTCTATTTCAGTGACTTGTCTCTAAGAACACAAGGTATGATCTGAAATTTTTTTTTAGTATAAGAAAGGGTCCAAATTAGACTTATCCTCACACATTTAGTGTGATTTTCACACCATTCTTCAACCTCCCTTCAGTGTTGTGATATTCTTTCCTTTTATTGTGGCGATGGCATAAAAAATTGTACCATGAATGTAATATCATGTGTATTAGGAATATATGAAGATATGGGTATGCATTGGAATTGCACAGTTTTTGTTGTTTGTATGAAGTCTATGTCTTCTTGCAACAATTTGTTGGAGTGAAACAACTATTTGTCATTATAATTACTAGTGATTGAGCCCACACTATCAAGAATCAAACACTTCGAACTGGAAGTTTCAAGTTTGATTTACAATATTGTTCTTCAAAATCTAAATTTGTAGAACTGAAATCTAAAGGAATCATTTCACCTTTACTACTAGTGAATGGAAGCAAGGAAAACATGCCAAATTTTGTCATCTTCTGCATGGATTCCAACTCAGTTTGATGTTGTTACAGCAGGCTTTTCGATGTTGTTTTAATGACTGTTAAAAACAGAAAATTGACCTCCTCTCTACTTCCCTCATCTCTGCTTCCCAAATGAATATCCCCCCTCTCTCTTCCTTACAAAAGATAATTTATATGTGAAACTACCTTAACAAACTACTAAAAATATTGTGGAACAAACATCTAATAATGAACTCAAAATAAACGAGGTCTTGACACATTTGTAAGAAATATGGGTAGACTAATTTGTTGTAGAAAACTAGGAATTGTTGGAATACTTGAATAATGGTCTTTGAATTTGGAGTTGGTTTGATTTTTGATCCCTTGCTGTCGGATGTGCTTTTTTTCTTTTCCATCGAATATTTGAATGTTGTCTAAAATGATGGATTTAATCCTCTCGTTGTTGATTATATGCCTAGAATATATTTCCTGGCCATGGGATTCTTTTCAGAATTATGTCCATGAGAAGATTTGTGTCCACTTGTTTGTACTTCTAAATTATTCTAGGATTATGCTTTCGAAATAGCCTAGGGAACTCCTATAGAACAACATATGATTTATTTTGATTATGATGTCCCATTAACCTATATTTTTGGCCATTTTTTGGACATTAATAAAAACATATTATCTTATAAACATGAACTAGATTCTCTGCCAAAAGTATAGAAGATCCATTTTGACATTTTAGATTTTGTTGTACATACTTCCCCACTACCAAATACCTCCAAATTAAGACCAAAGGTGGCTGCTAACCCTCTAATAGAAAAAGGAAAATCTTCACAAGTGGAATGAAGGAAGAAAGTGCAATAATGAATTAGGTTGCATAGGGTTGGAAATTAAAACGTGGACTTAAAAGATGGATTCACATAAACTTTGTTGGAAATTAATGGATAGTAGTCTAGACATATATATGCCAAAATTAATAGCACTTGAGTGGTGGAATTATGAGGGATTGGTGACTAGATAAGGATAAGCCAATTATCAATACCACAAGAAAATGACACAAAGGTCCTGGCAACATGATAAGCCAATTCTCAATTTATGCATGACCTACGAGTTACCTCCTCCATAACTGATAAACCTCAAAACCATAGTGGTTATCAGGACAAGATTCGGATGGGTTCCCTATTCAAACCGTGTCATGTCTAATTAATACTTTTCACCATGGGTAACCCCTATTGTTTGCACATGGAAATTCCACCTTGCCAACACCAACGTGAGAATGTATATGTATTAGTAGCACCTAAATAATGTTTGTATGCAATAAATAATACCCAATTTTAATGATTTTAGGTACCACCAAATAGGTTCTTGTCGGATCTATCATCCTCAAGTGAGGAAGATAGACTAGAAGAGGTTGAAAGCGAGTCGTCTAATACAAGATCTAATAGGTCGAGATCAACTAGAGGTGAAAAGGTAAGGAGAAAATTTCGTAGATGCATGGAACTTTTTGTTTCTGAAGGAGGATCATGTGGTTATGATAACGAGTGCATAGATGACATTGAGTTGCCCCTGAGGTATAAACATATTGTTAAATGATGGCTACCCAAGGAGCTACCCCAAGTTGACACGGATTTCTTCCTCAATGGGAGGACTTATCACCATCCTCTTTACATGGACTGGGGCTATTCTCCATGGATGGCATAAAGGTGCCATATGGCACTGAAACTGAATTGATGGAGTATGTTGGTCCATGCTACAAATACAATGAATGGTTGTTGTTGTTCGATATATGCGAAGTATGTAGACATACGGACTGGCAGCCAATTATTTTCAACTACTGGACAACAATCTGAACAAAGGAGCAACCGTGTGTATTGATGGAAGGACAAAAGCTTCAAGAAATATTGTAGGGTTTATAAATAGTACGTGACCAGTGTCAACACATAAGCTACCCAATTGCCTATTTGAGGGCGTGAAGGAAATCGTATATTCGTATGTGCAACAAAAACAATAGCTGCAGGTGAAGAGTTGTTGATAGATTATGGTTTGAATTGAACAAATGTGGGGGTTTCTATTATTGGGGTAAGTTTCTTATACAACTTTTAACTCAGCCTTTGATCGATGACTTGTTATTTTTCTCCTACATCAAGTTTATTTATGTCATGCTTTTTATTATACACATGGTTAATTATGTCATGCTTTTGATTAATCACGTTTAAGAGACATTGTTATATATGTAATTTTCATTTTTAATATGTCTTAATTCTTATATTGTGGCAGGGTGATCATGGCCATGTGCCACAAGCTGGTCGTGGAAAGTCACCAATGGTGATGGATGAGGTAAATGTTAGTTTAATAGTACCTAATAGCATCAACGTAATAGTAACCAAAATTCATGATTATATTACATATGTTAACATTTGACTTTTGTTTTGCTATTGAGCTCAATATTTCAATATGATATCATTCTAATTGTATTGTGGCAGGGGGTCGGTACTATGAGCTCACCTAGAGCTTCTGGATATGTAAAGTTGAATCTCATAGTAGCATTAAAGTCTTTTTATATCACTTAAGTTTATTATACATGGTTCATTTTTTAGTTATCGATATGAATATGTCTTTCTTAATGTATTGTGGCAGGGTGACCATGGGAAGGCAACATTGTCGTCCCATCAGGTAAATGATAGCGTAACAGTACCTAAACATGATTATAGTACATTTTTTTTTGTTATTATATGCATTATATATTTTTTATGCTCATTTTTTATTGACGTTCGTAGAGCACACCACATCAAGGTGATGATGTGGTCAATGAGGAAGACATATATTATTCAACCAAGCCAATGGATACTATGAAACGGGCTTTGAAAAAGTGCAATCAAGACCTTCTTGATCTAATTTTAATCTATCCAACGACTAAAGAAATAAAAGCATAAATTGAAGAATTGAAAGAAAAGATAATAATATACAGGGTAAGGGGATTTTAATCAAGTTTTTATGAAGTACATATATTTATTTAAGTTATTTTAGTGTTTTTTTATATGTTCTAATTAATTGAAGTTTTATTCTATAGAGTTTTCTGGAGCCAACGACAAGGGAACAAGTACAAGTTGAATAGGAAGGTATAGTTAGTAGTGATGCTTCAACACTTCCTAAATCTAACATACCAACGGTGCTATTTTCCTCTCCTACACAAGAATTTACTTTAGATGCCACGCCCTCAACAGATGTTGGAGGTGAAGATGGCCCTTCAAACACCGCTACTCCACATGATGATAGAGAGGACGGTGGAATCGATGGTGGTAGTTGTTATCTTGGCTCCATGCGTGTGGTTAGCAAGGGATAATTGTCGGTTACCTTCTTGGTGGACGTTGATTGTATTCCAATCAAGATACCGAACATTGTAGGTATTATTTAATGTATTATGTGTTTTTATTCATGTAATTCAAAGCCACCATAACTCAAACTAGTTTTAATTAATGATCATATGTTTTTTATAGGAAATAATGTCTTTTATAAGAACCTACATGAAAAGGAGTTGGATATTTTTGGGCCCACCGTACAAGGTGGAATGCCCAAAATGAAAAATTGAAAGATGATTTGATGTACCACATGGTCAACTTGTTTGGTGAAACCTTCAACAAAAAAGGTGTCACTACAACAGTTGGGTTAAATTTGAAATATGTCAGGGTCGATTATAGGGACAATCTACAAAGTAACCACAAGCATGAGCGTCCTCTGATGGTTCCAGAGAAGGATTGGAAGGCACTCATCGAGGATGCAAAGAAGAAGGCCTTGAGAAAACAAGGAAAGGCTAATCCAATCGGTTCAAGGTATGGCACGTATCATATTTTTTAACTTTTAAATATATTCAAGTTGCAATATCTAATGTATTTGCAACCTTTCATAGTCTCCCTGATACATCTAAAGTAACAAAGGAACGATTGGAAAAACATGGGCAGCATATACTAGGCCAGGGTGGATATCATAATATACGGGCACGAATTGTGAGAATCATTTGGTCATTATTTGTAGTCAACGATTAATTGTTTTTTCTAACTTTATTTAACAATTAATTCATTTATGACAAGCACTTTACATGGGGTTATGCATTGCAGGGAAGTGATTTTCAAGAGGAAGCCACTGATGAAGACATGAAGCTCGGCTTTAAGTTTGGTTTTCAGCATGTGCTAGAACATCAAAAAAGCTTGGGGAAAACCCCAGCTTCCCCATTTATTCACTCAGAGGTAAATAAAATTAAAAAGGTCATCATTATAATGAACTTGCGTAATCTATCCATGAATGATTACATCGAAAATTGAATGTCTTTTTTTCTTTTCAAGGTGACACATACAAAAGCAGCGAGGGTAGCGGTACTAAACCGGTACCACGCGATGGTGGTGAGCTTCCTATCCATTTAGGTATGTATGCTATAAAACATATGTATTCAATATGATTTTAAATACATAATTGATTACGTTTACTAATTAATATTTTTCTATGAATGGCAGAGCCAATCAACACTCCAATTGACTTGGCTACTCAGCCGAATGAGGAACAAATGGCATAGCCAATGACCACTCCAGTTGACTCGACCACTCAACCAGCAGGTAAAGATCATTGTAATGAAATTGAAAATAATGAAAAAGGATATCAATAATAACTTTTCACTTATATCTATATAACTGTCTTGGTTTTTGCAGATGATGCCCCAGTCCATCCACCTCCACCCCCTTCTAATCGACGTACCAGAAGTATGGTGCAGGGGTGCATATCCACAAAACCAACGAAAAAAGAGGGAACACCAACTACAATGGGGAAAGACACCGAAGATGAAGTCCCCCTCTTAGAATTTATGAGAAAAAAACAAAAACATAGAAAAATGTAGTTGTAATCATTTAAAACTTGTATTTCACTGAGTGAACTCATGAACTATTTTCAGTTTTGTAACAAGTTTATTGAACTAGTCGTTGCATGGTGATATTTTAGAATTGAGGTTTCACATATGTATGTTATTGCACATATCATATGTTTGAATATGTGCGAATATGTCTGAATATATGTCTAAATATGTTTGAATATATGTTCAGGAAATTTTATATGTTCCTGGTCTAAAGAAGAATGTTATTTCAATGACAATTTTAGAAGACAAGGGGTTCTCTGTATCTTTCTCAAAAGGAAAAGTTTTGATATGGTATAAAGGAAATCCATTCATTAATAATGGAAGATAATGATGCCCCCTCTCCTAATCGGTTATTTCTAGGTTGCTTCTCAAGGGACTGTCCACCCCTTGACGATGTCCCTAGTACCTAACCCTTAGGAGCGGTGTTAAGGACAAAAGGATTGTACCATCCATTTGGATCTTCCCCCTTATACATTGATGACAAAAATAAATATAAAACTATGCACCTTAAGAGAGAGGAAATTATTTGGTCTTAATTGAATGATTTTCCACCTTTACGGTTCACCTTGATCTTGTGGTTGTTGATTTTTGGTCCTATTCTTACTGGTCCTAGAACTCTCACTTGTGTGCACCTTTGACTATGATGAATCCTACTTTATGGAGTGTATTTACTTAATGGTTTATTAAATACCATTGAACCATGTATAGTTATGGATACCTTATGTTAGTATTGAACTATTTACCTTATGATGGACCACTGGACTTCCATGACCATTTACTTTTGGACCACCTAAATTTTTATTTTTTTTTAAAAGTTTTTATTTTTATTTTGTGGACCACATTACTTTTCTTTTATCCTAAGTTAAACTAAGTGTTTCACTCACATATATAAAAAAAGGAATTATGTTGTTACTTTACTACACTTCACGTGTTTATTTTCACAGGTTGTTTTTCTTTTTCCTCCGTGATCTGCAATTTGTGATCTGTGATTTGTCTAGGGGCTGTCTTTATTTTTTCTCTGCGATTTGCAATTTGTCTGTCGTTCTCTTCACGGGATTTCTTTCACGGGTTTACCTTCACAGCCTGATCTTCACAGATCTACATTCACGTGTTATTATTTTTTTTTGGTGGCTGTATGCATTTTTTATTTGATAGGTTCTCTCTGCTAGCTATCTACGTAATTTTCCTCATGTGCTTGTCTGCCATTTTTACACCTGTCCCACTGACTGCCTGTGTTTTTCTTATACTAGTTGTTATGTCCATTGCTTGTCTGTTGGATCCACATCATGTTATGTCGGATCCAGTCTCTTCCTATCTGCCGATTATCTACAGCTAACCTTGTTGCTCTGTTAAACTAGGATCTATGTTTGTGGGATTAGACTGAGTCTATCCCCATGTTCCTTGCTACTCCATGTGCTTAGTCTATGAGTTTGAATTTATACTTCAGCATTGTGAACACACCAGTGTATCTACACCAGTGCAATTTCCTGTGATCTCTTTCCCATCTGGATTGTTATGATTATGCTGCTACTTTGATTGAAGAACCTAAGGTCTGTTTGCTTCTACCTATGTATCTCAAGGTGTGTATATGGTTTAACCAGTTCAACTTATCCTTTCAATGAAAAGATCAAACTCAGAACTATCTTAGTATAAGGCAGATTCAACTAATGGTTATGATTCTTTAACTCATTCATCTGTAGTTTATTTGAGATTTAATTTACTGCACATGTTATTTATTATTTTTCTGTACATGACATTTGATGAAACATCTCAATGATCAACTTTAATGCAGTGACCAGCAGAGCGTTAAATTTAACGCAGTGACCAGCAGAGTGGTAGTTTGACAGAGATAAAAGTTATGTTGTTAAATTTTTACCTAAGTTTCAATATGTTCATGTATTGAAGTTTATTATTGGTATTAAAACTCATCTAACCTGTAAAATTCAACAAGAATTGTTGCTCACTTGAAAATAAAACTGAAATTCATCTAAAAAGTGCCCAGGCAACCAATTGCCGAATAATATGAGTTTATTGTGGTTTTCAGGTTGTTTGAATGTTATTTATGCCCGGAGCTGATTTGAGGGTTCTTACTTTCTAGTGGGATGTTGTCGATACAAATCTCCTTTTATGCCTAGGTCATCCCTCTTTCATGATAGTTGTTCTCCATCCCCAACACTAGCACATTATGTTGTTGGTGTTCCTTCATTACCTTTGGTCCCCATAACTTCTCTTGTAATATTGTTGGCTTGCATAAGTTTCAGCTCAACTAACCTTAATAATGTAAATTTTATTCTTTTGTTGTAGGGAGATTTTTTCATTCTCCTTCATGACATGTTGGCCAAGATGCCTAAAGTTACATAGTTGATTCGTGTTCCATATGCTCATGTACCTGTTATGAAATTTAAGTTCAGTGGGATTTCTATTGATTTGCTTTATGCTAGTGTTGCACCCCGTATTGTTCATGATGTGAGTGAAATTAATGATTGATCTAGTAGTTAGGTGTATATATTGTATCATCTACACATTGCCAATGTTGAGCATCTAGTGATACATAATTTATTGGTTGTCAATAAGATAATTTATTGGTTGTCAGTAGGGAAACAAGATATGTGAAGTAGGTGTTGAATGGTCATTCCCTTTTCCATGATATCTAGTTAGTCAATTATCATGTATAATATTTCATTGACATTCAGTTGTTGGTCGATATAGGATATTGAGATGAAAAAAGCAAATTGGAGTGCTCTTTTTTATCCTTACCCCTTCTTCGAGGCTTACAAAAATTATCTTCTAACCAAGATGATTTACGTCTATGGAAGGATTTCACATGTTGCTCTGAGTTGATTCTCCTTCAGCATGGCTCATTCAGTAGATCCATTCCAACCCTATATCCATGTGCAAATTGATTTGTTGTTGATGAGAAAGTGCAATAATGACGATGCACTAGATTAGTAGGAATCTTGTGTATGAGGTGCATACATGTGCTAACTTTAGATGGTTTTATATTCATATTAGGAAGGTGTAGTTCCCCATGCATGGTGGTGCATGCATGTTCTATATTTAGGATGGCGCAGATCTCAAGAGAGATAAGTCACACTACATGAGAGGTTTTCCATTTTGGTTAGGGTATAGACCCCTAGGTAAGTTGACACATGCTTACATGCATTCACTCATCTTCAATAGGCATCCTATTCCAGGAAGTTTGTCCATGCAGTTGGTCACACTCTCCTAGGCACATTGGGGTTAGGGTTTTTTCTCTTCATGCTAGGCGCATCACTAGATTTTCCACATTTAATTGTAACCCAAGTCTTGTGTTATTCTATAAAAGGAAGATGGGGTGCTTCATTGAGGGGTTAGACAGTGGAATTTTTAGATTTAGTTTTTGATTGAGATAATCTAGTTACAGGTTTTGCTTAAGTAAGCAAGTTGTAGATGTAACTTTCATTCCATGCAGTGGTGGTATTTGATTGGTTGCTCCAAATTTGAGTTTGCACCTCTTATTTTTTTATTGTCATGTATGTAATCTAACATTCAGATATTTTTTGTTTTGATAGGAATCAATCAATGTTTACATTCCTAGATTTAGGGCTTTTTTGTTTTGTTTCTTTTGTTCTCTGTATTTTTTTTAATTTTAATTTTTTAGAGTAGATTTTCCTACCATGTACTAAAAATAGTGCCTAACGATCATTCTGAGGCACAATGTATGAGGATGATCACTACCTTGGTACTTGAAATTAGGTTGGATTGGGTGTGCACTAAATTGGTTAGAGTTGATCATTAGTGTGTTAACTCGATTGACCTAGTCAACTTTGATCACCTAACTATTATGCAACGTCGCTCCTCTAATCTATGGCATTTGTTGATGTGGATTGATGCAATGTCGCTAAGGTAGCACAATGAGCTAATATTGAGTTGGTTCTAATCATATCTTCATGTGTTGGGGCTAAAAGTTTTGTGTGCTTAAGATTGGGTGTTGTTCATGTGTGAGGGGTTAGCTACAATGAAGGGTGAATGTTGTTCATGTAGGAAGACAAGCTGATAAGGTCTGATATTCTAGTGTGATAAAGTTTGGAAAAAGTCTCATGGTCTAGAAGTGTGCAAATGCATGGATCAATCATCTACCCCAAGGAGCAATAGTCCCCATTGTTTCAAGATTAGAATTGTTGGTTCCCGTCGTGTTATAAGGCTCAGATGAAGAAGTGGTCTCCAAGGAATTATATGTTTAAACTATGGCTTACCTTACCAATCACAAGGTTTTCATGTCACCATTATTTGTATTATTCATTTTGGAGAATAGTGATTTATCCTCAATGACTACTAAGTGAGTTGGTTGGGATTCCCTAGCCTAATCAACACTTGATTATATGATCTAGAGCAAATCTCTCATTTCAGGTTGTTACCTACCATTTTGTATGGGTATCCATTTGTGATTTTGATCGCACTCTAAAATGGGTGACATGTCATGATGAGATGATACCATATCAGTGATGTTGTTCATGGAGCATATGGTTGTTTGAAGCATGTTGGGTTAATTCTGAGTATGAGCAGCAACAAAGAAAGCAATATGTCAAGGTCTAGGTGGTTTTTGAAAAATTATGAGTACAATTCCCACCATAACTCAGCATGAGAGTGATTTTGAGCACTTCTCAACCCTCAAACAACCTCCTCATTTAAATCTGGGCATGATCTGAGGCCATTCTTCTGAAAAACAGTCCTAAACGAGCCTCGAAACATCATTGTTTGAGTCCTGAGCAAGACTGTACCAACAGTTTTAAGTACATAAATGGCCTTAATCTTGATTCTAAGAACATGAATGGCCCTATTTTCCAAGTCTGGGTTTATTTTTTATATGCAATGGGACAGAAAACAACATCAACAAACCATTCTTGGTGCAATATAGGGATATCCATGTCATCCCTAGGCCTCATCAGCATTTATGGGTAGTTTGGACTCTGGAGGAGCATATAGGGACTTTCAGACCTGAAACCAGCAATAAAGCAACCCAAACATCAAATTTGGGCACATATCGGCATAAAGGAAGTAGCCTTTTTGAATTTTGGGCAGATTATAATTAGAGAACTACAAATCCTCTACTCCTTGGTATAGTTTATGTCTTATGCAGCCATGATTTGATAGTTCTGGGCAGTATGGTGTCATTCTAAGAAAAGATATGAAGTACTTTTCTCACACAAATATGAGTTTGTAATCAGACCTGCAGTAGGGTAGTTCTATTCTTCAGTGGATGTTTTGTTTGATGGTAGTTCGCTGAGGTATATTTGACTTGAAGAGGATCTGCCCCTCTCCCTTTATGCCTTGAAACTTTATCCTCAATTTATGGGACAATTTCATGTTCTAGAGAAGACTCAACCTATGGCATATTTCCTTGTTGTCTTATTCTTATTTTCTTTGGTTTAGTTGTCTATAAAAAACATGATTCTCCTGAAAATGAAGTAGTTTTATTCTTTTTTCTTTTGAAAAGTTCTAATGAGTACACCGGTAGAAAGGTTCCACATGGTGAATGAATAGATGTCAAGGAACCTTTAAAATGTATAATACTCCACAATAAGGCATAGAAATGTTGGACACTTTCAAACCCTAATCTCCAAACTGGATTGATTTACCCAAAGTGGCACATATAAGTTTGAAGAGACCTCCATAGTGTGGCACTCTCATCAAAGGATGGAATGAAGTCATTTTGGAGTCTTGGACTATTGCTCATGTTGCTGCAAATACATTTTTGGAGCCTACATGTTGTAGGTTGAAATTTTTGTACCCAACAAGATAAAAGTTATATGTAACAAAATGAATTAGGATAAACCTCAAACTGCATTGGCTACTTGATGTCCAAATGCTTTAGGTGACCAGATTTAGTTTTAGACCCTAAATGAGGTGTATCTCTTTAAAAACACCCAAATTATTTGTTGTTGCTCACTGATCACACAAGTTATAATACTTTGTTTTTTTGCTTATCATTTTTTCCTATGCCAACCCTCTATTATTAAAACAGTGTAATGGAAACCTAATGATGGGTATAAACTAATTGACATCAAGGCACGAAGTTATTTGTTAAATAGCATTTCAAATGCCATTAAATAGATCTAAAAATTATTAATAAACTTCTCTAGGTCAACCAACCATTCTAAGCATGAGTCCTTAAATAGAAAGTCCACTAGGAGGCCTGCAAACAATCATCTACATATAAGTGATAATTATCACGTGCCTGATATGAATTCTTCAATGCAGTTGGATGAAGATTCTCCTGATGAATCCCCATCATCTGGATTTGTCACAAAAATATATCCAGCTTGGCACAAGCAAGAAGCTGTAGGAATACTGAGTTCTGATGCTCATTTGTCGCCTCCATATGGAAGTAAGAATGGGACTATCCCTAGAAAAGTTTTAAATGCAAGCAAAGAATTCTATGTTTCATACTAGATAACATTATAATATTCAGCTTATGATGTGCATAGATAACTTAGATTAGGATGTTGTAGATTGCAATAAGTTGGAGAAAAATATCCAATTTATTAGTAACATACTCTTTGACACAATTAAATAGTTTCCTTAGCTAATGTTGTTCAAGGCATCAAAGAAAACACAATTACTTTCAAAGTAGCAGTCTTGATTGTTGGCATTGTTGAAGCTACACATAACAAATATATTTCCTAGTTCTATGTGGTACTTGCTCTCAACCTTTGTTGAGTAAGATAGGGAAGATTGACTGGATTTGAATAGATCATCACAAATTAGATTTGGGTAGTTTTCAAAAGACAATAGATTTTCCATGCCATTTATTGGCAATTTGTGAAATTCCAGCTCATAAAGGTATGTACGTATTTTGATTTTGTATAAATCTATTATTTTACTTTTTATTTTTTGATAGGTTGAAATTTTCAAGGTTTATCAGGACTCAGTTTTCTTTCTACATTGTCTTGAATTGGATGGAAGAGGTGAAATTGACCTTTATCTAGCATGGTAATCAGTGATGTTTGTGTTGTGTAGAGGTCGTCTCAAACTGATAGAACTTAAACTATTCATAGATTGATTCTTCATGATAACTGGTGGGCTACTGCAAACTTCATGAGTTTTATTTGAACCATTTATATCCATCATTTGCCTATGGTAGCTCAAAAAATATCTCTCCCCCCCCCTCTCTCTCTAAATTTGAGAAAGTTGTTGAGAATTGGGATACCTTCCCTCCCATTGTCTTAAAAAGGCCTATGGAGGTGAAATTTCTCTTGGTCAACTTGGTGATCTTTGATGCTTGTGTTGTCTGGAGTCTGGACTCCATAATTTGCTACACTAACATAGATGCACCTTGGTTGGAAAGGTGTGTGAGGGATCAGGGCATATAGATAGCCTGTTGGAGAAGATGATGGATGTTATTAATGCAAAAGAGAAAGACCTAGAGGAAAGATTCTAGCATGATAAATGGGAAATAGTTACTGAAAGATAGAAGGAGATCATAAATCTGTTGCATCTGCATCTTTTGACATCTACATTGAATTCTAGGTTCAATAATGCTTAGTATGATTTTATTTCCAGGAAGAAAAGTTTCAAACAAAGACAAGAAGTAAATTGTAGTTGGAGACAAGAAAGCCTTGATGAGCATGCTTTAAAACCCCATAGTTACCAAATCATGAAGCTGGTTGAATGGGGTGATCTTGAGACTTTAGCTATTAGGCTTATTTTCACAAGTCATCATTTCGTTATCAATTGAGAGGAAGTGGAATATTTATTGCTTCATTCATGGAATGCACTGGATTGGAATCAAAGTAGGCCAAGGAGTTTGTATTTGTTAATAACTTCATTCCAACCTACACCTTTTATTACATAAGAGAATAAATTATAGGAGGGGGTCTACTAGGATGGGGGTGTCAAACCAAAATTACATGAGTTGCATGTCTTTGATTGCCCTCAGCTTAATTTGGTAAAACAATAAAGGGTAACATAAGCTTCTACTGGTGGAGTATACGCATCTGGATCTACCTCATCCTTCTACATCTCTTCTCACTAGAAGATATTAACAATGTGGAACTTCAATACTCATATGAAGATAATGAATTTATTACATGATATTTTGAATGAGTGATGATATGCTGTGATGTATAATATGTAAAGTGACAAGACTTATTTTTATGTATTGTTTACATACGATATTTTAATATTAATATAGGCATTCAGTTATATTTCAAGAATTATAAATGCTCACACATATTTTACATGTATTTTTATATATGCATATCCAACCATATTGTATCCAATTTGTTCTCATATTTGTGCATATATCTATCTATATCCTGGTAACTTTAGCTTCTCATTGATAACTAGATGAATTATCATAGCTGACTTCTGTTAAGTATTTGATTACTAGCAATATATTAGGTCAGAATAACCTAAGCTTCTTGTTGGTTTTTCTTAAACTTTACGCTCGTCTACTTTATATCCAAGTGAGGGCATAAAATACGCTCTACATGCTGAAATGATTGTTGCTGCATTTGTTTTATGGGAATGACCCATCTCCTGAAGGATACAACCTGGAAAAGTTCCCAGAAAATGACAAGAAATGGACGCCAACAAACCGTTCCTAGGGAGTTCTTGGAATGGTCAGTATTTTAGAAATGGTACTAGTATTTTCTCTAAACTTTCTTTTTTACCCCTTTGATCCCTTGATCATAATGAGTACCATTATCCACTCGATGTAGTTCAGCCACATTACTCTTTTGTACTCACCATTTTTTATGTTCAAGAAGATATTGTAGATTCTCAGTGTATGTTGTTTCCATTGAAAATTCCTTCCATAATACCTTCAACCCCCACCCCCCAACATATTTAGTGAGTGGTCTATTCCTGCTGCGCCTTATAGATCTTTAAAGACATACTTCAGTCTACCAAAAATGTTGGGACTTGTTACACAGACTTTAGTCTATCACTGGTCGGTGGAAGGTAAAAAATTCGCCCTATCTCATAATTATGTTGCTTCACATCTCGACCTTATGTATATATTATTTCCCTTTATACAAAGCTATGGTAATATATGTTTTGATACTTCTATCCTTTTAGTGTGAAGATGGTTTTTGAAAGGAAGTATGATAGAAGTTTGAATATGGAATAAACACTTGTTTCATGTGTTATGTTCATGCAGTTGTTGTTCATTTTTTTCTTGGAAATCCAGTTGTTGTTTATTATGCAAGAAGGGTATACATTGTGCTTAGTATTTATACATTGCATTACAGGGGATGCTGAGCCTGCAAGAATGTTTGATCGAACTGGAAATTTAATTGGTAACCAAATAGTAAAATATCGATGCGATCCATCTGAGAAGTGGCTTGTTTTAATTGGAATTTCTCTAGGGGCCCCTGAGGGNTTTGATCGAACTGGAAATTTAATTGGTAACCAAATAGTAAAATATCGATGCGATCCATCTGAGAAGTGGCTTGTTTTAATTGGAATTTCTCTAGGGGCCCCTGAGGTATTGACTGTCTCATGATTTGTTGTGTTGTTGATGCAAAATTCATTATGTTTTTCCATTTAGAGTATTCATGGACATATTCTAACATATGCCAAGTTTTATTTATAGAGGCCTCAACTTGTTAAGGGGAACATGCAACTGTTTTTTGTAGATCAGCAGCGTAGTCAAGCTCTGGAAGCTCATGCTGCAGCATTTGCATCGTTTAAGGTGGAAAATTTCTCTCTCCTCCCTCCTTGATATGCATCACTTTTATTTATGCTTTGGTGTATGCAATATTGTCTTTTGGTGCTATATGCCAGATGTGCCAAGAAATTTGTCTTTTAATTTGTACATGATGTACAATCAAGAGCAACTGAAGTGGATTCTAACTTCGATTTTAGTTCTGTGATCTAATCAAAGGTTTGTTAAATTTCATCAGGTAAACCAGGATTTTCAAAGAAGCAGGCAAATCTCTTTTTTCCACCAGATTTTGCAGATGATTTTCCAGTGGCCATGCAGGTAAAGGATTTTAAAAATGATTTTTCCGATAACTATCACATTATTTTCCACTAGGGATGCCCCTTGTTTGTTGTATCCATGTTGAACACTTGGTTTGATTTGAATCTTTGTTGACAGATATCAAACAAGTATAGTCTGATATATGTTATCACATATCTTGGAATTTTATTTGTCTATGGTTTGGATACTGCTACAGCAGTTTACAGGAATCATATACGTCCAGATCCCATTTTCTTAACAACATAAGCTTCATCAGTTAGTTGATTATATGCCATCAATCGTCGAGGACAAGTGTTTCTTGCAACTGTCAATGAAGCAACTATTGTGCCTTTTGTTAGTGGACAGGTAATTTTTTCTATTTGTTTTTTTAATGTAAGTATTAGACTTGATATTTTGTTAGAGATTTGTTTTGTATTAATGAATTTGCTTATTGTATTTTTGCAGCTGAATAATCTAGAACTTGTTGTGAATCTTGCTAAAAGAGGAAACCTTCTTGGAGCTGAAAACTTGGTAAGCATTTGTACAACTTCATTGTAATTTGTACATTTAAGTTGTATGATGAGCCACATATCTGCATGATCTCTGAAGTGGAGCAATTGTTTATACAAATCTATTTAGTCTTAGTTAGCTCAGTACAAGTTATGGGGTAAAAATAGACTAGTGCAGGACAAATGAATACGCAACTCAATGAAATATTATTGACTATGTATTAAATAGATAAATGAAGGTTATTTATGAACGATATTGTTTATTTTACATCTATATATCAACTTGAAAGGCAAAAGTAAAAAAAATTGGCAGTATAAAGTGGTTAAATGCAAGCTCATTATTAAGGGATGAAAATAAAATATCAAGACTAAGATTGATGTTTTTATTTCTGTTTTTCAAGTTTGCCATATATGTATTTGACAATCAAATATTTTAGCACAGCGTCATGTATTCTAGGATTTAAAAAAGAATTAATCCTGGCCTTTACTCATTGATTGTCAAATGTTGCATACTCTTGAAAGGTAGAACTGTAGACTTTTCATGACTGTTGACTATCACGTTGTCGGTTCAACTTGAGCATGTCCAATTAACGAGTTGTTTTGGCAATTTATATCATATTTTGGACATGTATCCATAATATTTATCATTTTTACCCCTGAATACATCTTTGACAGGCTAGTCTTGAACTGATATCAACAAAATCCTCGTTATAGCGGCATGGTATGGCATGCCAAATGTGAATATATGCTCAGCTACATGAACCATGATTTAAGTATACTAAGTAGGTAGGTTTTCTATACCAAGTATACTAAGTACAATAGGATTTTTTTTACTTGTGATAAAGGTTAAATTTCTTGAAGTGTTATCCGACCTACATATAAGAGTTTTTCACATGTGAGAAGTGTGATCTGGCCTACGTATAATAGTTAAAATCCCACCGTAGAACCCATTGGACAATTAGGAGTTTCCACATATGATAAAGGTTCAATTTCCCAGTACTCTCTGGTGTATACATAAGAGTTAAAGGCCCACCCAGAATTTAGCTTCCAATATCAAACGGCTCCGATAGAGTTAACTTGCTAAAATCTGTTAAGTAAAATAATATTGGCTATACAATCTGTTTTTGACAGCACAGATAATATTTGGTTCAAAATATGTGTATAAGACAAGTAGTTCGTTGAAAGTATGTCTGAATTTTCTAGCTTCAAATCAAAATCAAATGCTCGATGTATTTTTTATTATAAGATGGAAGCTGTAGAACTTAAACACTCAAAATTTGACATGAGTTATTTATCTAGTTTTAATTTGATTTCAAAAATTTGACATGAAATATTTATCTAGTTTTAATTTTATTTCATATTTTCTTTTGTAGAATATACTTGTTATATATATAAAAAATTATTACATCAACAGTAGAAAAACAAATAGGAGCATATATACAATGGTGATTATAACATTTTCCTTAAAGTAACTAAAATGGCTATGAAATCACCCCAAGTGTTGACGAAATTGGTATACTAGTGATGAAAAATTTCGTCGCTAGTATAGCAAGTTCGTTGTTTTTTTTTAAATCTTTCCTTCTGTCTCTATAGCGACGAGGCCTTCTTCGTTACATCAACGCAAGTGTAGTGCTGCATCCACACAAATTTCGTCGAAAACGTTTTGTTTTTTTTTTAACTTGACTGTCATCACTATAGCCATAGACATTTCGTCGCTACAGCCACAGAAAGTTCGTCGAAAACTTTTTGTTTTGCTTTTAAACTTTACTGTCGTCGCTACAGACACGGAAAGTTCATAAGAAACTTTTTGTTTAAAAAAAAAAAATCCCTGTCTTCGCTATAGCCACGAACATTTCGTCTCTACAGCGACAAAAAGTTCATTGAAAAAGTTTTTTTTTTTAACCCTTAACTTACGTCGCTATTGTGACGATGCTTTCGTCACTACATCCACGCAAGTTCGATGGGAAAACACTTTGTTTTTTTTTAAACCATTAACTTACGTCACTATTGCGACACACACAATTCTTTATGTTCGTTGCTATAGCGACGGTAACCTTTCATCACTATTGCGACAAAGTGACAAACTGTTGCTTTAGCCACAAAATTTTTCCCACAAACCGGAGGGGCCATTTTCTATTGCTAAAGCAACGAACAATCGTTGCTTTAGCAACGAAATTCCTTGGGAAAAATGTCCACATATACTAGTGTGGGGTGATACAACTATTTGGTGGATGCAAAGGAATTCTCATACGTAAGCATGAACTTGATAATTTGTTAATTACAAAATTATAAGCATGATCCGACAAATATATAATTAGTAGTCATGCCAAAGGAGCTAAATCATATGCTAACTTTTTTTTTAATCAAGGCATTATTTCCCTATCGTAGAATGATGTCATACATAATACTTTTACAAGACAATATGAAGCTAATGGAGGACTTGGTAGCATTGAGACCTACAATATTTGTTGATGTGCCTAGGCTTTACAATATAGTATGTTTGGGGTACAAATGACTGCCAATTAATGTTATTATAATTGTTGTTGAAATCTGTGTGAACCATGCTTTGAAATTTGAGTGGCATGAACATAAATGTGCCTTATTATTTTATGTATTTTCAAACATAATCTTAAACATTGTAACGATGTATGGGGCACTCTGAGAAAATACTTTTAATGCCACATTCAATACTAAGAAGCAAGCCGTCATGAATGGTAAGATATTCACATGCTTATGGATTTCCATTCTTTATCAAATGAGGCACACATATCATTTTTTTCACAGTATGGAGAAATAGAGGAAGGTTTTGTTGCATATGACAAGAATACAAATAGATGCCTCAGTGTATTCCACCCCACTTGACATGATCTTTTTGATGTTATTCCTCACTCTTGTACTCATTTCTTTTCATGTATGTGTCCTCGTACCTTCTCAGACTAGTTGCTTATCTCTATGTGGCCTTGTTGTTATATCTTTTTATCTTTACTTATTTCTTTTAGCATAGATCTAGGAGCTCTTACAACACTCCCACTATGTATTACACAAATGAAACTCTTTTAGTCTCCTTAACATAATTTTTTGGTCATTTATTAAACATAAATAAAATTATCTTATCTTATCTTATCTAGAATGAGTAGGTTTGGTTGCAAGATCACATAGGCCTCTAGAAGTCAACTACAAGTCCAAAATTTCTAAGCTTTGACTGCAAAGATAGCTTCAATACAGCTTGAAAACCAAAATTCTAGGTTGTCATGTAGTAAAAAATCAAGAGGGGTTGAAATACAAGGTTGTAGTAAAAACTCACATGACAAGGTTCCCAAACTATTGATTTACCAAGATAATTTAATTAAGTGTACTAAATGAGAGAATGTATGCTAAATGCAGGTGGTGTATCCAAGCTTCCTAGTAACTAAAGAAATTGACCCAAAAGTAATGCTCCTTGTGAATGTACTTAAGAAAAAATAAGCACTCTTTGCATAGTATGTGTTCTTTGATCAATTTCATTTGGCTTTGTTTATCGAATTCCTCATGCATTTTAAGAAGTTTTTTCTATTTCAAACTTCACGAGAAAATGATTTCATTTTCAATGCTTCAAAGTTTTGTTTTGGTCTCTTTATAAGTTCTTTAAGATGATCATGTGCATTTATAAAGTAAGATATGAAATCGCCTTATCATGTAACTGCTTGCAAAGTCCATATTTTCTTTATGACTGATAAATATCAGTTTGATTCCAGGCTGGGAAAAAGTTGAGGCTAAGGTTGTTTATTTCAAAGAGCAGCTTGATGCAGCCCTTCAACAGAAGATAACTGCAGAATACCGATTATGTCATTTGGATGGAGCCTTGAAAGAATGAATGAGGCAGGTACGACAAGTGTAAGAAGAACAAGAGCAGAAAAATCATGATGGCGTCATGAAGAAAGTTAATGAATGGGATAGATTTTGCACATAACTAGAAGAACAATTGGCTGGGATAATCACCAGCTAGTAGAAGCAGCTCCAAAGAACATTGTATTGCGGAAGTCTCTTCAAGAGAAAACACATGTTATTGAAGAACTGAGTGAGAGAAAAACTTATGTTGAAGCTGATTTCAAGGTGTTACTACTCAAACTAAAGTCATTAAAGAAGGAGAATAGTTCTCAAAGATATGAACTCCATGTGTTAAATAAAGAACTTGACATTCGTAATGAAGAGAAAGAGTATAATAGAATATAGAATGATGCAACCAATAAACAATTTATCAAAAGCACTAAGAAAATAGCCAAGTTAGAGACGAAATGATATGATTATGGGTCCTAGTTTGAAAAAAATGGCAAGGACCTGCTGCTATATCTCAGATGAAAATGGATGTTCAAATGCTGGGAAAAGATGGAGTCAAAGGAAAGAGAAAAATACTGGGGAAAGGGTCTAGTTTAACTTCATTAACTGAAGAGTTTATGCATGACAATGCTCATGAGAACAACCTGAGATAGATACATTCTTTCTTTGAGTAATTGCTTTCCTTGGAAGAAGAGAACAAAACTTTAAAAAAAACTCTTAACTTTAAAAAAAACTCTTACTGCTAAAATCAATGAACATCAAGATTTAAAATCAATGAACTTCAAGATTCAACGGTCATGTGTGCAAGAGCAACTCGTAAACTATCTCGACTTCAGGAAGAAATGGAGGCCTTCCATAGAAGTCATTGCATCAATAAAACCAGTGGTATAGTTGATATTCATGTGACGATGCCACATGGTAATTATGAACCGAGAATTGTTTCAATTTTTGAGGGTGGAGGAAATGGATGTGAAGCTAGATGTGTTGAATCTTTGGCCTCGACATTGATTTCTGAATTAGCACAGTTTAAGAAAGATAACATAGATATATATACAAATAAAGCATCTGATTCCTTAGAGTTTAATTTGATGAATGATTTTGTTGAAATGGAACGGCTGACATCATTTTCTACTGAAAAGACTGATGGTTCTACTCAACATTTTGGTGAAGTAAACAAATTGGGTGGAACTATGCTATTTTGGATAGAGGAATACATTAGTACTTTTTATTTGATTGATAGGAATGGTCCTTTAGAAGAAACCCCTAGGATTCATGAAACAAAAGTTAATGCCATAGTTGTAGCAGAGAAATTATATGTTATTCAATCACATAGATATACCAATGAAGCATATAATGTCAGTATTCTAGAGGTTTTATGCATAGTTTTCAAAGCCCATGCAAAGTCTCAAAACATGGATGAAGTCATGGAGAGGGTCAAGGATGCTATTGTAAAGGCTTAATGTTCAACTATTGAGTAAGTTTCCGCGACAAAAGAAAATATAAAGAGCACTGATGTTTTGAATGATGGTTTTTTTCAGCGAACAATATCAGATAATTTTTCACCAAATCACATTCACGTGGGAGTTCATCTGAAGAAGAAATGGTTTCTATTACATCTCCTAACAGGCAAACGACTGCCTAGATTGGATCAAAAGTGAGTGTCTCTGTTCAAAACATATCGGTGCTTATCGAAGGCTTTATCAAGTCAAATCCTGGTGATCAAATTCATTCAAATAGCACATGTGGACCTCATCTCTATGGGAATTCTTCATATATTCCTGGTTATACCATGCGTGTCTTGCAATGGAAAAATTTAGAGTTTGATACAATTGTTCAAAGTCTTGTCAATGTTTGCAACGATCTTCTCCATTGAAAAGCAGATATAGTGGAGTTTGTTCAAGCAACAACTTCTACATTAGACTGGCTTGTAAACCATTCATTCTCTCTTCAAGATGTATCAAGCATTAGAGATACTATAAAAAAATAAATTTGAATGGGAGGAAGAATCGCAGTGTCAATGAATCAGAGGTTAAAGGAATAAGTAGCCCGGAGTTTAGGAAAGAAAAGGTTCCTGTGACTGATAAAAATGAAAATGGAAATAAATGTTTGACTTCAACATTGGATATGGTTGGTTCTGAATCAAACAACCCGGATACAATTAGAATAGACTGAGCTTCAAAAGATTTATTTATCTTTTTAGGTTACGCCTTAGTTGATCATGTACATTGTTTTCATATGTCGTGCCTACTAAAGGAGTCAAGGACACAGTCAGAGTAGATTTAGCTCCTAAAGCTTTATTTCTTTCTGTTTCTCTTTCTCCAATATCCTTTTTAAATATTCCTCTTGTGAGAGGGGCCAAGGCAGGATGGAGTTGATATGTTTTTCCTGGTTGAGCTCTCTAAAAGGGAGGGAGAGCTTTTGCGAAACATAATGCCTCAATGTGGGTGCTTATTACCTTTCATATCAACAAAGAGATGGCATGTAGGGTCATAGAATTCAGGTCAGATACATGTCATATATTTTATTTTGGTTTTTACCACGTTTTTACTCATTAGAATCTCGGTAAGAGATTCTATCACAAGGGATTTCCTTGGAGGGTCACGACACACATTGGTCCACATATCCTCCTTCTCACTCTACAAGACTCCTTTAGTTGTTGGTTCCTTTTCCTCTCGATCATGTGTACCACTAAAACGAGTCTTTGGCTTTATTATGGCTCCCTCTCCCATTTACTTATTCAGTCTGAAGGAAAAGTTGCCTTTAGGATCATCTCTCTTCCATGAGGTTTGAGACTTGACTATTGTCCAACTTGATGAATGCAATTTGATTTAATGTTTGAAAAAAGGTGGTTGGACCAACTCTATGGATGTTTCTTTTTTCATCATTATTATTAATATGTTACACCATTAGGTTTTTTTGGAAGCTATAAACTTCTCTTTGGGTATGCAATAAGAAGAATTGAAACTCTGAAGTTAAGTTTTGAAGTATTGAGTGCCCAAGAGTACTTTGAACTTGATCTTCCATGTGAATCCACTCATACTCATGGAACAACTACTAAATTTCATTCATTTTCTTTTAAATGTAAGACACCAAAAGCCACATTCACTCATGGGATTATAATTTCCACTGGAGATTTTGGATGCAATGCTATGATCCCATCACTGGACATTAATGATTGGGTTCCAATGTGAAGCATTGGGAAGAAACTTTTAGTTGAACCTCTTGTGGTTATCATTCTCTTTTGAGAGAGAAGCCAATGCTAATCCCTACACCAAATTTATGAATGGAAGACCTGTATTTTGGTGTTGTGAGAATTTGTAGTTATTCATACCACACATTAGGATCTCTGCATGATCTTATTTCATAATTTATTTTGTGCTACATTCTAAAAGCCTACACTTTTTTATTCTCTTGATTTTATCGAAGAATTTGTTTTTAGCTCTATCAGTTGTTCGACATTAATAAAATTTTACTTATTGTATCTTATCTATAACAATGTTTCTACTTGTAAAAAAATTTGTTTTTTTTCTTTTGGAATTAATATGGAATCCTGACTTTCCACCATTCATGGTACTGAGAATTTTTTTATTAAATGATGGTGAGTATTGATCTTATTGTTATTTTAGTCTTACAATTTGCTACCCCTACTCTAGTTCATAGAAGGCATGCAAATGCAAAGTATATAATAGAAGAAGTCTGGTTTATTATTATTGAATTGGTATTTTGTTAACTATTGTTTATGTTAATTGATCGGGTACCATAATGGCAATCTAAACATACATGATCAAACCATCACCTATGCCAGATAGCTAGAATCGTTTTGAAATTCTTGCCATGGGAGTTGTTATTAGCAGCAACCTAACAATGATGATCATTTCTAGGACACCTTCAAGGTAGATAAGGATATTGTCGGGAGAGTGGAGTTGGTTGGGAATCTCCTTTCATCCCTCAGGAGTATCTTGTTGCAACTGAATGGGGAGGTCAGTTTCCCATTTTTCTGAAGTGAGCTCTCATTTTCCATTTCAAATTACTTCCTAATCTAATTGGTGTTCACTGGATTTTTCATGAATTCAGAATAATATCATCAAATATATTACTTTGAAAAGTGTTGGAAGAATCTTAAACAAAGAATTGTGCAATTCTAAGGGATATCCTAATCCAATTTTCTTACAACGTGATGTTAAGTACCACGGGATAGATAAAATTGGTAGAAGCTTCAGAAAGGAAATAGTTTATCCACATGGATATGATTCGTGTGACTATTACGATGCTTTAGGTAAACAACTTTTCCTGTGCATTTGAAGCTTGGTATATTTGAGATGTTGTTATTTGGTATTATTTGTCAATAAGATCGGTTGGATAAGGAGTAACATTGTTTAATGTGTTGTGTCACTCTACAAATTGGATTAAAATAGAATGACCCAAGGGTTGCACTACACTTATCATAAATCCTTTATCTTAAGGGAAATGTTTTAGGGGTAACTGTTAAGTGTTATCTCTTTTACATGGCCATAACCATTGAGCATGTTAGTTATTGTTATGTCATAATGAAAGCATACAAAATGTGTCATAACAAGTCTCCACCCCTCTACCCAGCCCTAAGGCTTCCCTTTCAGTAGCAACCTTCCTTCCTTTTATACTCGCTTTTACTTCAGTCATAGTACCCTACACACAACAAGTCGAAAAGTGGTTATACCTTGAGAAAAGCAGGAATATTTTACTGGGATTCTGTGTGTGCATTATCTGACTAGGACACTTAAACATCATTGAATTGTTACTGAACACACGGTCAACAATTGCATAAAGTGCATGATTACTGCTAAAAATAACTCACGGGGTTTTCACTTAGTGAAACCATGTCATAGCGCCTTTGTTCATGGGATATTAAAGAATACCCCTAAATTCACTAGATATTGATAATTACTTACAAAACCCCTTTTGTTGAGCGCCCCTCTCAATACATATTTCAAATTAAAAAAACCTTATTTTTATGATATATTCCTTATTTTTAATAGAAACCCCTTTTTATATCACCCCAATACCTATAAACCCCCCATACCCCATATTCTACACCCCCAAATACGTACAATATATTGGCCTTATTTTTCATAGTTAAAAACCCCCTTTATGAATGAACGTGATAAGATATTGTTCAACAAGGTGAATCCCCTGTGAAATAACTAGTGCATTTACATATACTACTATGGTTGTTTAGTTGTGACATATTACTCATGCTGTGCTAATGATCATTAGTCACCTTTTGTTCTATTATTATTGAAGAATAATGATGCTATAAAACATGACTGTGTGTAGTTGAATGCATACTAATATATCAAGGTTAGAATGTCAATATATATTGCGTAATACATTGTTTGCAGTCATCTTATTTATTGGCATGTGTTATGACAATTCTTAATTTGTTTTCAGATATGTGAAATACATTATTACATCTTTGGAGAAAACACACAAGCCAAAGCTATTTGTTGATCTTGACGTTGGAATTCCTCTTGAGCTCCTTGACATTAGTGTCTACAAGTAAAGTATTTGCACCTTTTTAAAAAGTTTGAAAATGCGGTTTTTTTTGTTACACAAATTCACTGTTAAATGTTAAGTGCTAATGTAGTTTGTGAATAGCAGTCCCCCAAAGGTAAAGCAGAATATGGATCCAGAAGATGAGGAACTTTTGCGAGATGATGAAATGAAGACACTAAACAAGCTAGATTGTATTAAGAAGAATGATAGACCCACCATTAAAGGTGTTTCTTAGCTGGTTAAAATTCAATATATTTCTCCACTCACTCTAGGAACCGCAAAGCAGGTATCGAAAACTGTCTTATTTTTTATGTTGTAAAGTATCTCCTAGGTTGTCGCAATAGTTTTGTGAAACCAATTTTATAGTATATGCATTTGACAAACTTTGATCATGGAATTCTAGTAATGTGGAGTCTTCAACTAAACGGAAAATTAAAGAGTTGTGAGAAGCTAGGGAAGGATGTAATGTCATTGTGGAGGGTCTCAGCAAGAGGTGAATATACGAAACACATTCCTTTCTAATACAAAAAGGTTTTGAAAGTGGTCACATGGTGCATGGAAAATTTTATTTGCAGTATATTCTTAATGATGGAAATAAAGTTGGACAACACATGGAAGTAATGATATACAATCATCTACTCTTTTGTTCTTGCTTATAGGGACCGACAAATTCAGGCAATTGAAGAGTCATTCTGGGCATCCAAAATACATCAAGTGCATCAAACGAAACCTGGCCTGGAGCCAAAGGAAATCCTTACATTCCTTCCAGACTTTGATTTGTATGTATTATGGCGATCACAAGGAAGTTTGGTTTTGGTTCTGATAATTTTCAGTTTATGTTGAAACTATATCTAACTAGACATTGTATTAGTAGTTAGGACGATCAACTTTTTCTTTCAATGTTTGATGGTGAAGCAACAGCTGATGCATAGAACTATGGCAAGATGGAAGCATCTATACGCAATGAACTGGAGTCACGGGTAATGTTTGAATTAAGATTATTTTATTTCTTGAAGTGGGTGATCCTTTGGAACTATTGCTTTCTAGTTTAATATTCTTTGTAGTGTTGTGTTATGGTTTTGAAGAGCAAGTAATATGGAGACAAGATAAGTTCTACAAGTCCTTAAAGTTTTTATAATGTATCAAAAAAGTTGTTACCATTACACTAACTCTTTTTGTGCGAGAGATATTCATTATGGCCATTACAAGTTAAGAGAGACCTAACATCAACTGGAACACAACCTACAAAATAGAACATTTCTGAGCGAAAAATGTTCTAGTTTAATGGACATCGAAACTAGGAATTTTGGTCAAGTCGTTTGAGCTCATCATAATCTTCCATGAAATACTTTCAAAACATTAGCCTCAAACTGATACGTCTAAACAAGAACTAATATTTGAGCATTTCAAAGTGATCTCGTTTGAATCATATTTACTGGTATTAATTAATTTACCATTTGGTGATTAGGTTTTAGTTTGCAGGTTGTGAACCCATGCCAATATATATTGTATGCTCCAATTCCTATAAGCATGACCTCAGCCGGCATCCCATGCAAAGCATATGGTTTTCTTAGACCTCAAACACATCCCAACATACTCAAATAGTGCAACAGATGTCTTGTATCACTCAAACAAGGTCACGGTTCCTTTTAGCAGCCCCAAACAACTCATAGCCTTCTCAAGCAAGCTCAGACAGGTCACGGTTCATTCCAAGGATGGGACGATATGAAAAAGTGTGCATGGTCCTTCAAAACCAAATGGAAATAAGGGCATGTTTTTTTTTTCCATATCCCTTGGGATGTAACCCTCACTTCCTCATAGAAAACAATTAGATAAATGGGGTTTTTCTGGTGATAATGTTTGAGCATCCCTCAAATTGTGGTTTGGATGTTAAACAAGAACTTGAAGATCCTATTTAAACTTCTTATAACAATGGAGCACTCCTGAGTTGAAAGAAAGGCACTCAGTTATGTTGTTTATAATTTTTCTGTAGCTCCTTTGACATGGTGTTGATCTGAGGCTGACTGGAACTTATTGAGTTCTTTTCTGCTACAACCAACCATTAAAATGGTGTCTTCCTCCCTCCACTATGTTAGAAAACAACACTTAGATTTGGGCCTTATCTCGAGTCTGATGCAACTCTGATATATGCATTATTGTTCCTGAATAGATCTACACTTTGTGAAACAGTCAATCCAATAACTAGAACATGGTATAATATTTCTTTAGATCGTGTTAATAAACTTGTTTCCCCAAATCCTATAGACCCTTTGTTGATCAGTCAACTCTCAGGATTCCTCATATTATATGCCAAGAATGATGAGCACTAAATATTTAACTACTTGTTGTCTTTAAAACATCCAGAAGTAACCCTTATCTACGTCATTTGAAAACCCCAAATATGTTAAGCACTCCTCTAGTCCAAACTGCAACTAATACTAATGCTTGGCATCTGACCTCATGCTCATAGATAACCTAGAAGTCACTGACTAGAGATGACAACTCATGCATAGGAACAAAGCAAGATGATGTGCTTGTGCTGATAAGGAGTTTTATTTATGCCATTTAAACCACTTTGTATCATTAACTATAGCTGGTCATGTCATCATTTCCTTGCCTTGCAGGTGGTTGAAACCTTCTATTGGAAATTTTTTGACAGGTTTTAACTGTAATGATAAACCCTTGGTACCCCTTTTCCATGTGCTTTATTTTGAGACCAGACTACACAAACTCCTTTACATTTTTTTCTATTTTGGTTATAGAAGAACAACAATTCCTTCAATCTCTAATATGAAGTTCGATGAAGCTATTAGCATCTAATTGTTAAATATTCATATGATTTTGCTGGAAAGTTGTTTGAAGAGGTATCATAGTCTTTTTGTAAATATGAATATAAGTCTCTGAGGATAACATGGAATTGAATCATTGACCCACATAATTTGATATGGTTCTACAACTATTTTCCAAAATTCTACTTTGTACATCATCTAGCACACCACTTATCATTTTGCTTCATACTAAATCGCTAATTTATGATTGCAAGTAAATTTTTTTAAAGAAAAGGGATGGGTGCGTTTGGCAATGATTCCAAAAACACAAATATCCCCATGGAGGTTTGGCAGTATTATTTGCTAGCAAATATACCCAAGGTGACCTTTATAAACATAAATTTCTTTCTAGGTTTCGAGAAAGCATGAATATGCAGACATATGTATGCTTGGATTGTTGTTTTATATATAGTGAACAATACTGTCCAATTTAAATGCAAAATAGGTTTGTTATAACTAACATTTTGATTACTAATGATTGAATTCTAGGTGGAAGACACCATCTTCACATGGACAGATCTGTAAGCAAAACTAAATAGTGAATTGCTAAATAATTTGGGCAACTTTATTCATCGTTCTTTGATTTTTCTTGCAAATCCTTCATGTTAGTGTTGGTTCTATCATGTTAGTGTTGATTTAGTTATACAATTTTTCCTTATCTTGCACAGCTAGGATGTATAGTGTGTCATAATGAAAGTATTTACATGCAGGTGAAGGTTATGGGCATGTTGTCCCAAATGGCCTAGGTGCAGAGGCACATAAGCTAATTGTTAATCTGCGTGAGAGGGTTGGTAAATTAGTTGAGCAATATGTTCAAGCGATGGAAAAAATAAGTGGATCTCTGTTTGAATTTTGAATGTGTTAAAGCATGATTTTTTTAATGAATATACAGAAGGACAATATTTTTTTTAGAACTTGGATTAATGGAGTGCATGATGAAACTATAGTAGATTTCATTGTCAATTCTTGTCGCCTTTTATAATCAAGTTAAAATTAAACATGGCTTGAAAACAATGAACATATCCAGTGAAGGAAATGGTTACTTACAAGTATTCTCCCCATCTTTTTTGTTTAGTATTTTGGTTGCAATTTTCTTTTCATGTTGTCATTGGGATTTAAGAATGAAATTAAAGCTAAGACACAGGTTATGGTTACAATATATAGGATAGTCAATTTTGGAAGCTTTGCAAGGAAGACCTAACTACATATGCCATTGTAATGAAAAAGGCAATTGGCCTTGTACATGTCTTGGAAACTTTATTGGAACCTTTATGCCTTTCTTTTCTCACAAGGTAGGTATTAAACCCTGCTGAAGTTTGGTAATTGCCAAGGGTTTGTGATGTTTTAGTAAATTTAATGATAATATATGTTATTTGTTGAATCTTTTCATGTCATGGTGGGTTTTAGGAATCATTTTTTTATAATTACCATACAGCTTATCCTATTATTGAGTGAGTTTGTGACTCAAATGCTTTTTTTGCAGGTGTTGGGGCAACTCAATATGCCATGTGAAAAGTTGTCTCTTTGTGATGAAAAAGGTGTTGAATAGGTCAAGAAGCCTTAGAACATTGTACCTGTTGGTCACAAGAGAAAACAAATCAGTTGGATGTATTTATTGTTTATGCTAATGGTCATTTGGTGGTATGCATTGTCTCTGCATTTATTGTAGAGACTTCAAGGGTATTAGCTCAATGGAATAGTACCTTCCTGTTTATGCCTGAGGATGTAATGCTATAAAAATACAAGGCAACAACAGGAAGGAGAATTCCGAATCTGAAAGGATTCAAACAACCCTATGCGAGGATGATTCTATACACAAATTGTTTAGTGTGACTAACTCCTATGGATATTAGGCCTTTGCTGGCACTATACTGGTAGATCCAAATGGATCTATCTTCTTGTTAGGAAGGTCTAAAATATTTGTAGCGAAAATGTAAATTAATCTACATGAGTTATGCTAAAACCTATGAAAGGTGATTGGAAATAGAAAAACAATCAGATCTAAGGTGTTTCATCAATGTCATACCAATTGATAAACATATAAATTAGATCTAACATTACCAACTTCAAACAAAACAAGACAATGAAAATTGAGTTATTTTATTTAAAGAATTAAAACATAAGATTGTTCTGTCAATGGTATACCAATTAACAAATTAGCATTAAAAAGAAGATGATTGTTTAACAGTTGCATAAATAATGATATGAATTAAATAAAGAAATTTACACATAAACTGAGTGATGAGAAATCAACACGCACATCAATGTATTTAATAAATAAACAACATGTAAATGAGTTATCCAATTATTAAAAGAGAAACCAAAATTCATCAAATAAATTTAACAAATATTTCAAAAGAAAGGTCAAGAGAAACTGACTGAATTTCATTAATATTGCAAAAAATTACAATTCCTCCAAAATACAGAGTATCTCTAGTTCTCTCCTTCGGTGGTTTTCTTCCACTTTCATTCCCCCCACTTTATTTGAGATCCAAGTCATAATAATTACAAAAAATACATAGAGACAAATTTCCCACTTAAGTAGGGATTGCAAAATATTTTTTAAAATTTGGCAATTGCAAATTGCCACTTGGTAAATATATCCAATGTCTTGAAGTTGTGTATGCTCGAGTTGGAACTGGGTCTTGCAAGAAAAATACTCGATCTCATTTTTCTGATTTTGTTCCAAAATCAGCCTCCTAGAGAGACCACTACATCTTCACCAAAATTTGTTATTGCTTCCACAGAGGGTGCTGACATTTCTAGATTTGTAATCAAATGCACTGGTTGGGAAACAACAGGAATTAGAATGGGCATGGTCATTTGAGGAATGGCATTGAAACATCGGAGGATGAAGGTGTAGGAATAAAGGTAGTTGATGAGGTGATCGGCTCTGAAGATGCAATAGAGATCAGAATTACAGTATGTCCTGAAGGTGTGGTTTCAACAGGGGCAATAAGTTGAAAATCATAGTAAAAAACACTCAGCATGGGTAAAACTCAAAGTTTGAAAATAGTAAAATTTTGAAAAAGTTAATAAAATACTAATGGCGAAATCGATTTGGATCATAGATCTCATGAAATCAACGTTTAGGATTAAAATAAGGAAAAAAGGAAAAAGAAACTGCAGAAATAAAATTGCTGAAAATTTTTACTTTGGTTTCCGGAATCCGCATTGCGGGTTGTGGAACTGCAGAAGTGAAGAATTCAACCTAAAACCAATTTATTGTTTCCGCAATCCAGAATCTGCATTGCGGGTTTCCGAATTGTAGAAGTGTAACTTTTGAACTTATTTATTTATTGTTTCTGCAATCCGTAATCCGCATTGCGGGTTGCAAAATTGCGGAAGTGTGACTTTCGATTTGTTTATTTTGGTTTCTGATTTTCGTAATCCGCATTGCGGGTTGCGGAAGTTCAAAACCAAGAATTTGATTTTTATTAAATAAATGCTTTTAAACATCCGCAATACACATTTGCGGTTTGCGGGTTGCGAAAAGGAAAAATTAAAAAATTATGATATCTGCAATCCGCATTGTGGGTTGCAAGTTGCAGAAAGGAGAAATACACAACTTTAAAAAAAGAATCGGACGTCCACAATCTTGTGGAAACAACATGTTTCAAACAAAAATCATGTTTTCCACAATTCGCAAAACACATAAAAACAAGGCTTTTTTTAGAAAAATTTATTAAATCCAAAGCATGAAAAGACACATGAATAAAGACAACAATCATGATATCCCACAAACAAGATTGTTACAGTTGATTTTACCACACATGGTGGATCACACATTTATGGCCTTCCATGTCCCTCTGCAGACTCTTTGGACCCCATGGACCATTTTTGTACCTTTTATGTTTCCAAGATCATCCCTAAAAACATGCATTATTTGCCATACGCGACTTTTAAACCTATTCTCGTGTATATACACGGATATGACCCTTAAACCCGCGTACATCGGGATGTGTGCAAAAGGCCAAATAGTTTTGGAGTTTTCCTTGATGTGGAGCCGAGTCACTTGTCTCTTGGCCTTCCATATGCCTTGAGATCGCTTGGATTCGAACTTCCATTACCCCATTGAAGCACTATATAAGGAACCCTTTGGATACATTGAAAGAGAGGAATTGAAGAGCAAGAAAACTATAGTCCATTGTTGCCAAAGCTTATCCTTGAGTCTGCATCCCTTTGTCCCTTGGAGCACTTTGTGTTCTTCCCAAACTTGCCTTTGCTTCTGAGCTTGCTATCGAGAGATGGAGGATTGAAGTGGCGGAGGCCCAGGTGGAGGACTCGGTTTCTCCGGTTCGCAAACGTCCCGGCAGAGGTTGTCATTCTTGTAATCTCTGATTTATATTAATAGAAATATCTTTTCCTATCCAATAACGTGTATTTAAATGAATATTGAATCCATGGATGCTTTTAAATACTTATATGTTATTGATTATATATGCTAGAGTAGGTCTAACACAATTATATAGCATGTTTGTCATGTTTGTTTATTGTTGAGAGAGCGAATTGCTAATACAAGCGAGATTGGAAAAGCTCAACGGGGATCTACATCGACCATCCAGAATAAGGTATGTTTCAAGATCCTTTAGTGTTAGATGTTTATTTCTCTTGCATATTGGGAAGGGATTGATTTGTGCGGTTACTCTGTCTGTTGTGGTACCCCAAGACATAGGAAGTTTTCTCCGTAACAGAATTGGTGACCATACTGGGGATTTCCTAGTCATTTCCTTTGGGGGTTTTTATCGGCATTCAATGTTCTTGAATTGCTCTGATTTCTCTGTTTCTGAGTCGGGTATGGGGGCATGTTTGACTAGTAGTGTCTGATAGGAGTAAATTTTGTCTCATCTTTTTTGTTTACCTGCTTTTTATCTCTTTTTCTTCCTGTATGCGAGTTTTGTCTTCACAGTCGCGTGTACACGCGGTTTTTCTTGGAATAGCCGTGTATATACGCGGATTTTCTGCACACAGTCACGTATGCCATGAGTGTTTCCTTTTGGGGGAAGATTAAGTGTTGTTGGGTGAGTTTGGATGATTGCTGAGTCTTTTTCGATGCTTCTGGAGTCTGTATACACCTCTGCTTCTGACCAGAGACGCTTTTTAGTTTGAATTTTTGAAAATTTTCTTGCCATTTCATTTTCTATTTTTTGTTTTGGGATTAGTGCATTAGGTCTCTTTTACCTTAGTGTTGTGCATGGGTGATGTCTGATAGTGCTTGCAAATTCTAGGGGTTGTAGAGTCATACTTTTGATTTTTATCTCATTTTAATTCAAAAAATACAAAAACATGTGCTTTTTGCATCATTATGCATTGTTGCATTGTTGCATTTTGCATTTTTCATGGTACTTGCATTAGGTTTGCTTGGAGAGTATTAGTCAAATTTTCATATAGGAATGATTGCATATTCATTTGAAGGAAAATTTTGCACTTCACGTAGTAGTATTCCCTGTTTTTCATTTGACACAATGCATTTGCATTGATTGTTAGGTGTGCATTTTACTTCTTGTTGCATCAAAACATCATTAGTTGCATGACCATTTTCCCTTTTGAGTAATAAGCCAATTAAAATCAACGCATAATAAAATGAATTACACTATTTTATTTTATAGGGTGCGCCAACAAGATTAGATTTTAGGGTCTTGGAATAGTTCATTGTGAGTAAATTCTCCAAGACCACTAAACGAAACATTTATGTGGCTGTCCAGGTGAGAGTGTGAAATTCCTTTATACAATTAGTGTTTCTCAGGATCCTCCTCTTACAAGGGAGTTAAGCACGAGGCAGTGTGAGCGGTTATTGATTGGGATGACCCCTAGTCATAACTGAGTAGCACCGAGATATTTCTGAGATTGTATTCGTATCTAGGGGCTCTTTCAAGAGTTTTAGGATTTTCTACTCTGCCCATATGGTCGATCCCACCTACGACTGTCCGCCAGAGCATTGGTTATATTGAGGTGACCTTAGTTGCCTTACCTAGGTATCATAGGGGGTACTTGTAGAGGTTATTCTGTGAGTGTCCTGGCCAGGTAGAGGTAGGACAGCACAGTCGCTTTATGCGTTGAAGCTGAGGGCCACTATAATTGGTTACGTACCTCTGCTTGTAGTGTATGGGAGTTTCGAGCCTCTCCTAGGCGAGACATACCTGCTGCATTTAAGAGCTCACATATCCTCCCCTTGGTTTTGTTGTATTTCTGTTGTAGATTTTCTTAGGAGTGTGCTCTTTGTGCGCTAGTTGGCCTTTGGGATCGCGGTTACTTGAGTATATTTATGATCTCTTGAGTTTGGGTCCTTTTATTTTCGGCATGCCTGGTATCCTATCGCTCGTCCTTGGTTCTAGCATAGACCCTAGTGTCAGACTTGGGGACATCACATCCCCTTACCATGCTCGTAGATTTGGGAGTGGTCACATTCCTCCCTCTACTCCATTTGCAGATGATGTTGACTCCCTTCTCTCAGTCTTTACAACAATGGTCACCCTCACGGGGGTGGTAGTGGATGCGTGAACATTGGGTCTACACTTTTCTTTCCTTTTTATGTCCCATTGTTCACTGCATTGTTTCCTTTGGGTGTAGTTGTCATGATCATTCCTCCCTATATCCTATAGTTTGGATTCTTTATTGACTATTTCGGGTTGTTTTGGACTAATATGGTTGTCATGTAGGGTCCATATTTTGTACACTCTCTCTAAGGTTTTGACCCATTCGTTCCTATCACAGGTATTATGTTTGAACTGGAATATAGGTTAGGATATCACATCCACTTGCACTTATGCATTGCCTTACGACCGTTCCATCTTAACCTTAGGTATGAACCCATTCCATGGTATCATGGAACCTTCATGCTACTGTTAGAAGTGGTACTATGTGAATGGTAAAGCTTTCTTATACATGGGTTTCCTAGTTAGCTCCCTTTTGCATTTGGTACCCATGCTATGAGTCCTCTCTTAGGTCAGGGAGTCCCTTTTAGTCCCACCATGTCCTTGAGCAAGAGCTTCATACTCCTCTTAAACTTTATGTTGGCCATTTCCTTGGGACTCCCTTGTATATGTCAAGTTGTAATTGCATTATCATGAATTTTTCTTGCCTTATTGAGCCTTATGCCGACTTACCTGACTTTGATTATCAACCGTATAGCCTGAGCTTGTGTCATGTCTAGCCAATCAGAGCCATTTTATATATCTTTTGCAGCTTGATTCCCCATTTTTACCAGGAGGGTACTTTCCCCCAAGTGTCATTATCCTACACATGTTTCCTTGCATTGAGCATAGGTATGTTCCATTGTTTGGAACTAGTTTGTTTGCCCCTTGACACTCGTCTCCTCCTAGTTTGTGACTATAAAGCACTTTTATTCTTTTTCAAGCTTTTCAAAATATTTGAAAAAGTCCAAAAAAAAAATCAGAAAACCAAAAATCCAAACATGAAAAGATGTTATCTTTGGCAGCAATCGAGTCATGTCGCCTTTGAACAGAGCACTGCATATCACATCCATTAATGGGGTTAGTATTTTGACTTTAGGAGTTGTACTTGTTTCTCTGAGTTTATCTCCACCGACTGGTTAAGCTTCCAGTCCCTATGGAGTTTCTGTCGATGCCTCCTGTGTCGCAGAGATGTCCCAGTTTTGTATATTGAGTCTATGTTTCCTACATTCAGTCACCATTCACCTTTATGCTCTTGTTCGAAGGAAGTTGAAGCCTGAGTCGGCCATTACTCAGTTTTTTTGACTTTGCATGTTGGTCATTCCTGGTACTGGTACTGGTTCGAGCACATTATGATCGATTCCTTCCACATTATATAGCTTTGTTGAGTACCTCGTGTTGGATGATGGGGGCTGCCTTAATGCCATCCTTCCAGTGGATTTCATCCCATCGACTTTAGATCCTTTATTCTAGGATAGGATTCTAAAGTCATTTGAGTTCCTTGAGACTTACAGTTATCAGTGGTAGGTTCTCTCGCCATCGACGGTTTTGGGAATACATCAATGTCCCCTGATCGATGGATTCTTTCAAGTGTTTGACCTCAACACATTTATTCACACTTGTTAGATTGCACTATATTACCTTGATTCCCATTTTCATTATCGATGGGTGATCTCACGTCTGTTAACAATATACATCAATGACCCGTAATCAGACAATGGACTACTATGTTTGACCTCGACACCTCTAATCACATAGTAGGACATGTACTCGTAGCAGATTGTGTAGAAGACCTTCTAGATTGGTGGCATTTCATATATGCTACATCCTTGATCGTGCCAATGGTTATGAGATTTCAGCTCTTGTGACTTGATTCCAGTGTATGTCAGATATCTTCAGCCATTATGGAGATCTTGATCCATTTTATATCTTCATCTTTCATGGAGATCATGATCTTTTGTATATCTTCATCATGGATATTCTGATTTATCTATATTGTATGTGGCGATGACCACACATATCATATTTTGTATCATGCTTATTCATGGCCATTGTACTCTTGTGTATCTGGGACCGCTGTATGTACTTGCAGTCATGTGCAGAATTTGATTATTGTATTATACTGTTGGATGGCTGGTTCTTCCACCAAGTTCTTCATCACTCCACTTCTGGGGTGGACTTAAAATGTATTTCAGCCATCGTATCACCCCTCTGACCTCACACATTAGGGGGCATCTGTTACAGCTGATTTTACCACACATGGTGGATCACACATTTATGGCCTTCCATGTCCCTCTGCAAACTCTTTGGACCCCATGGACCATTTTTGTACCTTTTATGTTTCCATGATCATCCCTAAAAACATGCATTATTTCCCATACACGACTTTTAAACCTATTCTCACGTATATACGCAGATATGACCCTTAAACCCGCATACATCAGGATGTGTGCAAAAGGCCAAATAGTTTTGGAGTTTTCCTTGATTTCAAGCCAATTCACTTGTCTCTTGGCCTTCCATATGCCTTGAGATCGCTTGGATTCGAACTTCCATTACCCCATTGAATCACTATATAAGGAACCCTTTGGATACATTGAAAGAGAGGAATTGAAGAGCAAGAAAACTATAGTCCATTATTGTCGGAGCTTATCCTTGAGTCTGCATCCCTTTGTCCCTTGGAGCACTTTTTGTTCTTCCCAAGCTTGCCTCTGCTTGTGAGCTAGCTATCGAGAGATGGAGGATTGAAGTGGTGGAGGCCCAGGTGGAGGACTCAGTTTCTCCGGTTCGTAGACGTGTCGACAGAGGTTGTCATTCTTGTAATCTCTGATTTATATTAATAGAAATATCTTTTCCTGTCCAATAATGTGTATTTAAATGAATATTGACTCCATGGATGCTTTTAAATACTTATATGTTATTGATTATATATTCTAGATTAGGTCTAACACAATTATATAGCATGCTTGTCTTGTTTGCTGATTGTTGAGAGAGCAAATTACTAATACAAGCAAGATTGGAAAAGCTCAACGGGGATCTACATCGACCATCCGAAATAAGGTATGTTTCGAGATCCTTTATTTTTAGATGTTTATTTCTCTTGCATATTGGGAAGGGATTGATTTCTGTGGTTACTATGTCTGTTGTGGTACCCCAAGCCATAGGAATTTTTCTCCGTAACAAAGATAATAAAATTCGAGATCTCCTTCATAGATAAATAATTGGGGTTCCCATTTTATCAATTAAAATGGGATATGTTGTGCCTACAACAAATGCCGACTGGTTGGGCGAAGCAATTATCTCCGTAAGAATAATATTGAAAATTTCAGGGAAGAACATGTTAGAATGAGAAAGTGTTTTAGACTATACTATGAGAGTGACTTCATAATATTACAATCGAACCAACAGAGTTAAATTCATATGATTGATATTTCCCCAGCCCAAACCACTTGTAATCATACTCACTTGAAAAAGGTAACCTAGAAGCAAAGAGGTATTCCTAGGACCAATATGCGAGCATGAGATGGCAGTGTGTGATGAACCTTAGGAAAACCTTCCATCTATTTCCAAATCATCAGACCATCAATCACCTTGAGTTATTAACCATTTATTTAGTAACTTTATTTCTCAATTTTTTTTTATCCATTATTTTTCAAGAGAAAGCAAAGTAGAACTACGACCTTGTTGAAACAAGACCATTGCACTGAGCAATGCCATTCACAAACCCTCCTAGAAACATAACAAGATAGATCTGTAAGGATACTCCTTGTATTTTAGCTTTGACACTAAAAGCAATCACCTTGGCTTGGTAACCACCTGATAGTAATTTCAGTCCAAAGTAGAACTAATCATGGTCAGGTTGGCTTGTGATAAGACCCCCTGTCCTTGAGTGCAACAAGTTGTAGTCAACCAAAAAAACAAAAATAGTATTAATTGAAATGTAAATTGCAAGCCATTACCTTGGATTGGTAACCACATTTTGGTAACCCCGTTCACTGAATATCTATGAACATGATAGGCTGGCTTGTGATAAGACCCCCCATCTTGTAATTTATAGTCATTTAGGTGAATTATATTGGATTTCAAGATGATCAAGGTGAGATATAGAATAGAGAAAGGTTGACCAGGCTATAAATATTAACTTCCAATCACTAATGGAACATATGACAGGAATACCAGATCACTCATATTGCTTCAATTATCACAATGAGGCATCTGTAAAAAAAATGGTGATTTAGGTGGGAAAGTCTCAATTAAAAAGGTCTGCATAGAATACTTGGTATATTTCCATGAGATCGTTACCTTAGATATAGACTGAGTAAAAATGATATGACATGTCCACCCCCAAATTTTCAAGCTAAAATGATTTGAAATAGACTGATCAACAACCCCGGCCAAAATCTTTGTCAATGTCATGTTATGAAAAAAAGCAAAATTCAAAAAACACCCAAAGAAAAGAAAAAACAAACCACACATATGTACATATAAGTCAATGCTTACTTTAAATAAAATACCCCTTCATAAGTTGAACATTTACTGGATAGGCTTGAGAGAAACCCTCTAGTGTTTGTAATCAGAAAGTACTAGGGCCAAGATTTTATGTAACAATGAATGGCCCTAGCCATAAGCGTTGGAACTTAGTAAAATTAATTTTTATCCTTATGTTGTTTGTCCCATTTAAAAACCAAATCCCCCACTTGGAAATCCCTGTCAGTTGAATATTTTTCATCAAACCATCTTTTGACTAACAATTGATGTTGGTAAAGTTTATTTTTGGACTTCTCCCTATCCTCTTATAATTTAAGTAATGAATCAATCCTCTATTGAAGAGGAGAAGAGTCATCTTGTAAGAAATATTGAGTCAACTGTAATGACGAGAGTAAGAGGTTTGAGGGTAAAAGGTCTCCTTTGCGTAGACTAGACAGTAAGGGGAATTGCCAACAACATCCTTTGGGGTTACCCGATCTTCCCAAAGAGCATTGAAAAGTTGAGTGTGCCAATTCTTATGATGAGTAATGACAGTCTTCTTTAGAATATTGATCATATTTTTATTTGAAGACTCTGCCAATCCATTTCCCTATGGGTAATAATTTGCAGAATATTTAAGTTTAATCTCTTTTTCAAGGGCATATTGGGTGAGATCAATGGAGGAAAAATAGGATGCATTATCAAAATCCAAAGACTCTGGAACCCCAAACCTAGTGATGATGTTACTTTCAAGAAAGGATTCACAGAGTTTGTATTGGCCACCCTAAGGGGGCGTGCTTCTACCCACCTAGTGAAGTAATCTGTTGTAGTAAGGGAGTATCGATATTGTAAGGAAGAAGGAGGGGTGATGGAACCAACAAAATCCAAGCCTCGTTGCTGAAATGGAAACTGCACAATGACCAGTTGAAGGGGAAAAGAAAACTTCTTAACCTTACCAAAACATCTTTGGCAAGCTTCACAAGTTATAGCAAAAGAATATGCACCTTTGAACAAGGTTGTCCAATAATAACCAGCTCATAGAATCTTATGGACTGTTGTCTCCCCTAAATAGTGTCCTCTTGCAGGTCATGCATGTAATTCCAACAAGATATTATCAATTTCTATTTTTTCAAGACACCTGAGGATAACTCCATCAAAATTTATTCTAAATAGCACACCATCAATAAACTGATAAGGTGCGGCTTTCAATATCAAATCCTTTCATTTCTTGAAATCTAAAGTTTGAGGATCAAACCCGTTCATGAGAAAAAATCTAATGTCATCATACCATTCAGATGTTGGAGCAGGAATATCATTCACAGTATCTTCATATGTACCTTCCTCTTGGTTCCATTGTAGTTGTTCTTGTCCAGGATTATTAGATTGGGAAGAAAGTAAACACAAACCTTTTCCTTTAACAATTTTAGCAGGCTTGATCTCCAAGTCGTACTCTTGAAGCGCAGTCATCCAGTGGGCGCATTTTCACTGAGTTCCCTTTGGACCAAAACATTTCTTATTGCTGCATAAGGAACAATAACCTTAGTTCTATATTTCATGAGCTAGGGTCTGAAATGTTTTACAAACTTATAAATTGTATAGGCCTGATTATCGATTTGAGAGTAATTCAATTCATCTCCTTTAAATGTAGAACTCATAAACGAAATAGGAATTTCAACGTCCTTACCTTGTTTCTGTGTTAAGACGATAGCATAAGAAAAGTCAGTAGAAAATGTATAAAGAATAAAATCCTTGGTGAAATCAAGTGACATCAACGCAGGAGTTTCTGCGATAGCTTTCTAAATTTTAGCAAAAGCATTTCTCTGAATATCATACCATTAAAATTGTACATCCTTTTGTATCAGGTCTTGTAAAGGCCTAACGATTTGAGCAAAGTTAGGTACAAACCTTCTATCGAAGTTGATATTACCCAAGAAGGACTGCATGGATTTCTTGGAACTTAGTAGTCTGATTTTAGAAATATCTTATGTTCTTTCGGGATCAATGATCATATCGTGTTTTGAAACTATGAACCCCAAAATTTTACCTTTTGTGACTACAAAAATGGACTTCTTTGTGTTCAAAGAGATAACATACCTCATGCACCTTTTAAACATGTGTTTAAGAGAAAACAATTGATTGTGCCTCCTTTTAGAATAGATAGTTATATCGTTAATATATACTACTACAGAATTATGCATCAAACCTCTGAAAGCTACATCCATATCTCTGTGGAAAGTGGCACATGCATTAATAAATCCAAAGGGCATTCTTTTGAAAGAAAAGGTTCCCCAAGGTGTTCTATAAGCAGTTTTAAATTGGTCAGAGGAGGTAACTCTTATTTGATTGTATCTAGAGAACCGTCTAACAAAGAGAACATTTCAGCACCTGCAACTTTCCGCAATATTGGTTCCATTGGAGGAACTAGATAGTTGTCTTTCTCAGATGCTTTATTCATATTTCTGAAGTCTATACGCAATCTTATTTCCCCATTATTTTTACGAACGGGTACTAAATTAGAAATAAATTGTGTGTGTGTCTTACTGAGAATATGATTATGGTTGTTAACAATTTCTCAAGTTATTTTTTTACAGATGGATCCAGACTAGGATGCATCTTCCTCGACTTTTGTCGGTAGGGTTTGGTACAAGATTCATAAGGATATTGTGTTGCATGATTTTTGTATAAAAAGTCTTAAGTTCATCATAGGTCTAGGAAAACACATCCTTAAAATCCATACAGAGTTTGATCAAATCTTTCTCCTCGTCAGGTGAACATTTATTCCCTTGATTAATCAATTGAGGATTTTGCTTGGTTCCCAAATTGACAGGATGGAAATTTAGAGAAGAATTGTGTGTCTTACAGTTATTTTTGTTCTTAAATTTATCATGTAAGCCATAATACTTCAAATTTATTACTGATTTAGGAATGAAGTTGGAAGGAAAATTAGGATCAGATAATGATTTTTCATTATCAGCCTCATCAATTGCCACATCTTTGAAGGTATCTTGAGCTGTCAGGAAGTCAAGGATATTTTGATCATCATCGAACACTCTCCAACTGGTGAAATTATATGGGATGGAAGGTATGTATACTAATTCATTTGAAAAAGTATAAGGAGACAGACCTTTAGGAGGGATCTTCCTAGATGAAGTATTAGCCAATAAATCAACATTAAAATTTTGGGAACTAGGGACATAGTTAATGTTAAATGCTTCAAAATAATTAGTCATATCCCTGAAAAGTTTCTAATAATTTACCAAATGCAGGGATATACAATGAATCTTATTTATCACTTGTTTCACAATGATCTCAAAGTCCCCATAACAGTCTATTACCTAAGTGCCCAAATCAATTTCCTTCTTGAGTCCCTGGACAAAAGCTTCGTACTCAGCAATATTATTAGCATACTCAAATTCTATTCTGTAGGAAATCATTATCTTGGTGCCTTTAGGATCTATTAACACACAACCTGCACTAGCTCCTTATTTAGATTTGGATCCATCAAAAAATAAAGTCCATGAATCTAAATATACTTTAAAATTTGTATTTACATTATACGCGTTATGTACAATGGAACCATAAAATGGGACAACAATATAATTGATCATTTCAGGCTGATTTTGAACATTCTTAATAGGTGAAGAATGAGCAAGAAAATTCACAAAAAATGTATCAAATGTATAATTTTCAATATGTGACCTAAAGTAAACAAAATCTCATTGGAGTCATTCAAATCAGTGACTGTTCGTTTCATGTATGGTTCTCTTATGATATTAATTTGATTAGGTTTTCCATTGTAAGGGAGCCATAAATGGGACCAATCAGTGGAAAAATAACCTTTAAGATTATCTGATCAGTCTCTACTTAACCACATGCCATATGTTTCGAGAATATCGGCAACAATGATATCAATAGTGTAGTGAATCCTTGGATCAACAGATAATGTTCAAAGGACATTTTTCAATTCCCCTACTACCCTGACTCTTGATCTATCGAGTTGAACAATTTGGGTAGGGAAAGGTTCCCAAGATGCATTAAGTTTTTTACAGAAAGGTAGTGGCATAACATTTGACGAGGTGCCTGATTCTACCATGCAATTTTGTACATTCATGTTGAATACCCTAAAGGTGAGTAAAAAAGGAGAAGTCTTCTTCCCATATGGATTTTGGCTACCGAGCTTAGAATAAGTCTCTCAATTATTGTTTTGAACATCCCTGGACTTATTTAAAATTGTGCTTTTGGATACTTTCTCTCACGGAGGTTATTTTCAGGAGTTCAAACATAGATATATTAGCCTTCGTCCTTTTCAAGTCATCAATTAGATTATATTCAACTTTAGGAATGATTGTTTCCTTTTGTGTTACCGTTTTTCCTTTATTGGGGTTGGATGATGATGGTGAAGCTTCTTGTGAAGTATGCCCTTTACTTCTGGTATTGTAAGGGTGTTTCACATTAAAAATTGTTTTGGGTTCATCTTCCTCCTTGGACATAGTTAACTTAGAGAAAACACTAATGGTATTAACATGATCGTCCTGTTTTTCATTTGGTGGTTCATAATTTTCACTTTCTTTACGATTTTCCTCGGTGTCACCAAGGGCAGTTGTAGATTTGGTAACTAGAGCTCTGAAAATAGAATAAATGTCTTTAGAAGTTAATCCTTCATCGAGATTGGGTGGAGTTTGATGTTGAGGAGGCTGGTAAGGTCTCCTAAAAGGTGGCTTTACAAACCTTATGTTATTAGTCTGATTTTTAGCGTTGGTCTTTTTTAAATCCACCATCTCATTGGAAATATTTGGTAACAACTTTTTCATATTATCCATATCAAAAGGATATTTATTTTGTGTAGTGAGTTTAGGGAGGTTCTCATGTTTCCTGCGAGATGTATAAGGTTTTTCGGTTTGAATGTCTGGGTTGTCTTTCAAACAAAACATATCCTTTTCTACCAGGATTGCTTTAGCAAAATCCTCTTGTAAGTTGTTCTTATGTGCTCTCTTAACCCACATGGCAATATGGGTAGGTAGACCCTTGATATAATAGGCGACCAATAATTCTTCTATTGGAAGAACATTGGTAGGGATTCTATTTTTCATATATGAGAACCTCTAGTTGAAATCCTTGACCCATTATTTTCCTTTTATTTTCAAGGAGGATAGATCCATGACTAGATCCTCAACAGTTCTACCATCTCCAAATTTATGGAGAAAGAGGGCTTCAAAATCATCCCAAGAATTGATGGATCCGGATTCTAAGTCAAAATACAAGGTAGAGGATTTCCCTTCAAATAGTAATGGAATAACCTACAGACTACATCTTCATGAATTACACTACTTAACCTAATAGCTTGCATGAAGGTTTTGATGTGGTCTTCTGCAGGAGACTTATCATCGGGATTAAATTTGGGTATCCATTTCTCTGTATTTTTGGGTAACTTGTGTTGTTCTCCAGGAATGAATACAGCAACCTGATATAATCAAGGTCTGTTTGGTTCATCTTCCATTGGGTCGTCTTTCGAAGACGAGGGACTTGAAGATGACTCATTGTCAGAAGATTCCTCGGATGGTGATGAAGATGAAGAAGGAGGTGTGGGTGGTGGTGAACCGGATACTACATTAGGTTGTAGATTATCCTAAAGTTGGTTTGTTTCCTCAAATAATGGATTAATTTAAATTTCATGAATTAGTTCCTATTCAGTTATGTCTTGATCATTTGTATCAATCCGTGGATTATCGATCAAATGGTGTTGGGATAATACATGTCTTAGATTATGACGTTCTTCAATCCTCTATTCTACTTTGTTAGTAATATCTTGAGTACTTTTCCTTAGTTGCTCAATATTCAGAGGCCCTCTAGTTGGTGATACGAAGATAATTCCAGGCCTTCTATTTACTTGTTGTAATATAGGATTAGCATGGAATGTTGTTTGGTTTTCCACTGGTTTAATTGTTGATGTGGATGCTTAAGTATGGCTTCTAGTAACAACCAGTGATCTCGTAGGAGGAGGTTTACTAGTGTTTTGTTTAGGCATGGCTAGCCATTGCCCTCCTTCTAGCACCAATTTGTTGATGCTTGAGGATGTAATGCTAGAAAAATGCAAGGCATCAACAGGAAGGAGAAATCACAATCTGAAAGGATTCAAACAACCCTATGCAAGGATGGTTCTATCCCCAAATTGTTTGGTGTGACTAACTCCTATGAATATCATGCCTTTGGTGGAACTGTACGGGTAGATCCAAATGTATTTATCTTCCTATTAGGAAGATATGAAATATTTGTAGTGAAAAATGTAAATTAATCTACATGAGTTATGCTAAAACCTATGAAAGGTGATCGAAAATGGCAAAACAATCAGATCTAAGGTGTTTGATAAATGGCATACCAATTAATAAATATATAAATTATATCAAACATTACGAGCTTCAAATAAAACAAGACAATGAAAATTGAGTGATTTTATTTTAAGAATTAAAACATAAGATTGTTATGTCAATGGTATGCCAATTAACAAATTAGCATTAAAAAGAATATGATTGTTTATTAGTTGCAGAAATAATCATATGAATTAAATAAAGAAATTTATTCAAAAACATAATTTACACATAAACTAAGTGATGATAAAAAAACACACACATCAATGTATTTAATAAACATACAACATGTAACAGAGTTATCCAATGATTAAAAGAGAAACCAGAATTCATCAAATAAATTTGACAAATATTGCAAAATAAAGGTCAAGAGAAACTGATTGAATTTCATTAAGATTGCAAAAAATTACAATTCCTCCAAAATACAGAGTATCTCCATTTCTCTCCTTTGGTGGTTTTCTTCCACTTTCGTTCCCCCCACTTTATTTGAGATCCAAGTCCCTTTAAATAATAATTACAAAAAATACAAGGAGGAAAATGCCCCACATAATTAGGGATTACAAAATATTTTCCTTAAGATTTTTCAATGGTAGATTGCCACTTGGTAAATATATCCAACAAATATCCAACATCTTGATATTGTGTATGCTCGATTTGTAACTGGGCCTTGCAAGTAAAAGAATCGATCTCCTTTTTCTGATTTTGTTCCCAAAATAGTCTCCTCTGAGAGACCACTGCATCTTTACCAAAATCCGTTATTGCTTCCACAGTGGGTGATGACATTTCTGGAGCTGTAATAAAATGCACGGGTTGGGAAACAACAGGAATTGGAATGGGCATGGTCATTTGAGGTATGGAATTGCAGCATCGGAGGTTGAAGGTGTAGGAATAAAGGTAGTGGATGAGGTGATAGGCTCTGAAGCACAATATAAATAGGAATTACAACTGGTTTTGAAGGTGTGGTTTCAACAGGGGCAGCAGGTTGAAAATCACATTAAAAACCGTTCGCCATGGGTAAAACTCGACGTTTGAAAATAGTGAAATTTTGAAAAACTTAATAAAATACTAATGGTGAAATCGATTTGGATCATAGATCTCATGAAATCAACATTTAGAATTAAAATAATAAAAAGTAGAAAAAGAAACTACGGAAATAAAATTGCTGAAAATTTTGACTTTGGTTCCACAATACGCATTGCGGGTTGCGGAATTGCGGAAGTGAAGAATTCAACTTAAAACCAGTTTATTGTTTCTACAATCCACATCGTGGGTTGCAAAATTGTGGAAGTGTGACTTTCGATTTGTTTATTTTGGTTTTTTATTTCCGCAATCCGCATTGCGAGTTACAGTAATGCAGAACCAAGAATTCAATATTTATTAAAGAATTTTTTTCAACATCAACAATCTGGATTTGTGGGTTGCGGAAAGGAAAAATTGGAAACTCAAAAAAATTCGACATCCGCAATCCACATTATGGGTTGCGGGTTGCGGAAAGGAAAAATTGGAAATTTAAAAAAAAATCGACATCCGCAATCCACATTACAGGTTGTGGGTTGCAGAAAGGAGAAATACACAACTTTAAAAAAAGAATCGGACATCCGCAATCCACATTGCGAATTGTGTATTGCAGAAATAGCATGTTTCAAAGAAAAATCATGTTTTCTACAATTCACAAAATGCATAAAAACAAGGCTTTTTTTAGCAAATTTTGTTAAATCCAAAGCATGAAAAGACGCAAGAATAAAGACAACAATCATGACATCCCACAAACAAGATAATAAAATTTGAGATCCCCTTCATAAATATATAAGTGGGGCTCCCATTTTATCAATTAAAATGGGATCTGTTGTGCCTACAACACTACCTTACAGGGAGAAGATTGGTGGTTCAATTCCTCCGTAACCTATCTACATAATTCAATGAATATGTGCATATAAATGACTAAATTAGTGACCAGAAAATGAGAGATAAGTGACCAACAAATGGGAGATAAGGGACTAAAAAAATGACCAAAATTGCATATAAATTACCAAATGACAGTTTTGGTGGCTAATTTTTGGTCTCGTATCACCAAACATATGACCAGATTGATGAACAGATTAATAACCAAACATATGACTAGATTAATGACCAAACATATGACCAGATTAATGACCAAATATGCGACCAAATTAACGACTAACCGACAAGCTATAAATGACCAAACTACATATGAACACTTTTTTGGCCGCATGATAAGAGACCGAAAATTAGCCACCAACGATCGCCAAATCAAAAGTGGTCATTTGTATGTGGATTTTGGTCATTTTTTTTGTCACTTATCTCTCATTATGTACTAGTGATATCTATTGATGAGCAATTGCAAATTTGTGGACAAGCCGTTGTCAGTGACGAAGTTGAGATACTTCCAAGATAAGCCTGGTATGGCATGAAATTCCTGGTAAAGTAGAGAATGTCTCCATCGCCAAGAGGGAGTGTTAAAGGTAGACTATCAGGAGTCATTCTCCAGACTTGTGTTGTATCAATCCAGTGACTTATGTTGTATCAAGTTAGAAACTTGTGTTGTATAAAGTTAAGGACTTGTGTGGTATAAAGTCAAGACACTGTGTTGTATCAAGTCCTATCTATGTCCTCATGTATTGAGGTGGGATTCCTATACTATAATCTTGTTTTGTATCAAGACTGGAGTCTTTTGTTGTATTAAGACTAGTCTTATGTTGTATCAAGACTGAATACATGTGTTGTATATATTTTGGACTTGTGTTGTATCAAGTCAAATTATTCTCATAGACGGTACCCTATGAGATGGATCTCCTTAACTGGAGATGGTCTTGTGTTGTATCAAGACCTGGGTCTTGTGTTGTATCAATACTAGAGACTTGTGTTATATCAAGTCATGAGGACATAGTATGTGATGTATTATTGGTCATGGTCACTAGGTGTTATAAGTCTCCTTTAGGGATTAGCTACCCCTAGAGTGAATTACTTTAGCATATGACTATATGAACTGGGGTAGTACATATGATCATTAGTATGGAACAATTATTCCGAGTACGATATGATAAGATGGTGAATTAATTAATACGCATATGTACAATGCAATATTTAATTAATGATAATGAGATAAAGCATAGAGAAAGAGAATGACTTCAAATTGCACATGCATGCCTCCAGTGAACTCAAATTATGAAGGACTCGGTTAATCCTAAGTTGTAATAAAGAATGTGTCAGTTAAAGAAGGAACATCTCCTTGATTCATGCAAAGTGTTTTTCCATGGGTGACACTGATTGTGAAGTACCAAATACTTTCAGTTAGTCTTCTAACATTCAGTTGAAGATTGAGTTCAGTTCACTCAATTCACAATCAGCTCAATCGATTCACATTCATTTCAAGAAGTTCACATTCAGTTCGATTAAATTCAGTCTAGTTTAGTTCAAATTAGTTCACTTCACATTCAGTTCATGTCAGTTAGAATGCAGTTAAAGCTAAATAAAGAAGGATGGCATATCTTGTGCATGCAATACAATCTGAAGTGTCAGTTAGGAGGGCGCTAATGTCTACATGAGAGGATTTCTAGTGCATGTTACTCTTGGTGAATGTTCCATGTATTATCTCAGAGTGTTTACTGAGCCTCCAATTCACTCGCTTCTGCATGATAGGTTGTTTTGGCTTGTTATTAATATTTGAGGCATATGGAAAGTTGAATACAGTTTGCATTCAATTATTTTTGTAGGGTTTCTTTGGATCTCTCTTCTATATTGTTGTGGTGACATCTCTTATTGGGAAATCTATTGATGTGTTGTAAATAATTATATGCAAATTTATCTATCATACTCAAAGAATTGTTTCGTTTTTCATCCTTTGTGTTTGGAGGGTTTTCCCAAGGTATATCTTGTCTCTCATGGTTGATTGATTTATATGGTTGATTTATAGAGCTGATTTATACGGCTGATTTATTTATGAGATTTATATATGGCTTATATATGTGGATTATTTATGAGAATCATATGTGCTAAAATTGATCAATAAAAGTTTTAAATTTCAAGCATCTCCAATTTTTTCTCAAACATCAACAAGAAAAACCATTATGTAGTCAAAACATACAGATAGGAAACATCATCTAACCCACATACTACATGAAAATGAACTCCCAAAAGGCTATAACAACAATACATAGTATTGTTTCTAACAAAAAGACTAAAAAGATACAAAAAATAGTCCATCGATTTCACTCCTTCACTGATTAATACACCTTCAAGAACTTCATGATAATGCATAAAACCTTCTTCTTGGTAAACAATTTTGTTTGAAAGTTGATCCACTTCCAAGTTGTAACTTCCGGAAATGTGAGATAATGAAATGTGATTAAAATAACTCATAAAGGCTTTAACTCTTACGCACCAGTGTTTAAGAAGAAGGACCTGTAAGTTGAAACTTCCATTTGTCCACTTAATAATAATTTTGGAATCGCCAAAAATAGGAAGAGTGTCAATACCATTAAGTGAAGCAAAGCTTAAAATATCCAAAAAACTTAGCAGTTCATCCCTTGTGTTGCTTCCTTTGCAACCTCCCATCCATAGTTTGAAAAATGTATCATTATTTAACTTAAGGATCATACCACAACCACAACCACCATTTTGTGATTCCCCATCAAAGAAATCAATATCCGAATTGTGGTTGGCATTTGGAGAATACAAATTCTTTGGAATCTTTTTCTTGATCAAACCTTGATAATATTTAAAAAGACCAATTCCCTTTAAAAAACACTAGCTCACATTTGGAATAGCATTTTCAAAAATGACTTTATTTCTCAAATTCCATATAGACCAACTAGTAAAAATAGGAATTAATTTGAACATATCTTCTTCCTAATACCATAATTTGAAATTTTTCTCAATACTGGAAACACCCCAAATAGTGTTAACTTTTAAGTCTCCACAAACCTATTTCTACACATTTCTACTAAAATAAGAGTGAGTTAAAATATGGCCAGTAGAATCCAAGTTCCTTATACACAACCATCCCCTCTTCATCAAGTTATGCCAAGTCAAAAGTATGTATTTTAGTAACAACCAGAAAAGGCATGAGTTTTTTAGGGATATGCCAGCTCCACAATTTATAGTACCACCATTTACTGTCAGCATGGAATTATGAACGGATAAGAGCATCATAAGAAACTTAGCCATGATATCCCTAGATTTTTTATTCCAAACCCAAGCAATTATGTCCTTTGAGTCACTAAGTCTAATATCCATATTATTCAAAGCATTGATATAGTTTTCCCACTTTGAATCCCATATGCTATATAGCCCAATGTCTCTAGAATTTAACCAGTAGCCACTTTTAATAACATCCCACTTATGCCTTTTAATTTGATGGAGAGTAGTTAAACCAATTACTTCTAAATGATCAATAATTTCCACTGGTAATTAATAGCTCCCATTACCACCAATATAAGGATCAATTCCAATATGAACACTTTTACCATTCCCAATATCTCAAGAAGTCCATTTCCTTATCCAATGAAAAACTTTAATGAAGTTGTTCCAGATAATAGAAGCATGTTTTGGATCATTCTCTGAAGTTGTAAACCAATTTATGAAAGCTTTGTTCTTTAAGTATTTCAACCTAATAACTAGACTCAACAAACCCTTATCAAGGAAACAGTGCCACATACTCTTCATACAAGGAGCAATATTAAAACTAAATAGGTTTCTTATACCCCATCCACCTAATACTTTTGGAAGGGAAATCTGCTCCCAAGAAACTAAATGAAACTTTTTCTCTAAACTTGAACCATCCCATAAGAAATGGAATATTTTTTATCTGATAATATTAATGATTGATTTAGGAGACAAAATCAGAGAAAACCAAAAAACTGGAATACTCATAAGGACTGTGTGAATCAGAATAAGTATTCCACCTAAAGAAATAAATCTGAACGCCCAATTGTTTATCATTCTTTTGATTTTTTTCACCAACCACATCCAAATCTCCACCTTATAATTGTTTGGCTTGAGCACATAACCTAGATATCTGAAACCAACATCAAGACATGAAAACTTATATTGGAACATTTTTTTCATTTCAGTTAAAACTTCCTCTAAAACTCTATGTTAATAGACACAGGATTTTCCATATTGATATCCATGCCGGAAGATGAACATAAGATAAAAAATATGACATGAATATTTATCTATTCACTAATGTTATCTGGTCCAAAGAAAATCACATCATCAACGAAAAGTAAGTGTGTGATCTTGAGAGTAGTAGAAATTTTGATACATGTGAGTTTTCCTTCCCCTCTAGATTTAGAAATCATCCTACTTAAACCCTCAATTACCAACAAAAAAATAAGGGGAGATAGAGGACATCCCTGTCGCAATGAAGAAATTTGTGGGAGATCCATTTACCAACACACCAAAATTTACTAAAGAAACACAAGCAAGAATCTAGTTTGTGACTTCCACTAGTAATCGAATATGAAGCAGAATAAGTCTGAGGAAGACCCAATAAACCATGTATAGGATTTTGCAAGGTCCAAATTCGTAATCAAAGAACTAATATTCTTCATTTTTGCAATATGGAGACTCTCTTGAGTAACACCAATAGCATCTAGAATTTTCCTATTTGATCAGCAACCAAACTGTTCTTTAGTGATCACCTCAGAAATATTTGGCTTGATTCTATCAACAATAATTTTAGTCGCCAACTTGTAAATCAAGTTACACAAGTAATAGGTCTGAAATTAGAGGAGTCTGGATTGTCCTTTTTGGGGATAAGAGCAGTGAAACTGGAATTTATCGCACATGTCATCAAATATTCTCTCCTAGATAATTCATCCACTTCCAATAGATCCTTTCCCATAATATCAAAAAAAGAGATAAAAATCTCAACAAACCAACCATCTCAACCTGAGATTTTATCTCTTGCAAAGCTAAGTAACACCTTTTTTAGTTCCTCCAAAGAGATCGGACTCCCAATCTGCATCCCTTCCTCTCTTGAAAAAAAATAAGGATAATGTTCAACAACTTTTAATCTATTCCCAATATCCACCCTTCCATGAACTTTGAACAGAGAATTAAAATACTCCACATCAACCTTTTTAATACTACTTTGAGAAGAAACTTTTGACCTGGAAATTGTTTTGATATCCCAAATAGCATTTTGACTTCTCCTATAAGAAGCGTACTTGTGAAAAACTTCATATTATTATCTCCTGCTTCAATCCAAATTTCTCTAACCTTTAAATGACATGATTCTTCTTCTTTTAAAAAAAAACTCATTCTATTTTTCTCCAGCTCCCATAATCTAACCCTCTCTTTTGAATGATTTCCAAACATATTTTCTAAAAACATCTCTGTAATTTGACTTTCAATAATAATAATAATAAAATTATTTATCTCCTCGGCATCCTTCTTTTTTATCCATCCCACCACAATATTTTTAATTTCTTTAGCTTATACACTAGACTTTCCATTGCATTCATTCCATTTGGAACTGACAAGAAATATCAGAAAAAATGAACCATATGACAAAAAGAAGCATCCTTTCACCAAGACTGATTAAATATAAAAGGGTAGTTAACTAGATTCGAATCCTTGTGAAATTGAAGAGCAATGGGAGAATGATCAAATATATTTGCAACTAAATTCTAGTATCGAAACCTAGCACAAACATTATATAAAGACTTAGACATAAAAAAAATCAATCAAATATTTTCCCCACTCCATCAATGCATAATCTTTTATTTTTCCAGGTTGGAGACAACTTAATTGGAGCTATATCAACTAGGTTATTCCTTCTAAAAATATCTTGGAAAAAAACATCCAGTGAATCCAAAGAGGATACTGTACCCCAAATTTCATATGCAAACATAGTGAAATTAATACCTCCAACAATCACCAAGTTTCAAGATTTAGGAAACCACTGAATTCAATATTCTCCCAAAAAGACCTTCTATTCCTATATGGAGCATAAATGTTTAACGGATTTATCTTGTGCTCAAAACACACAACCCTAACTTCTATAAGAATGTTGAACATGTCTTAAAAGGTTTTAAATTTCACACCCATAGATTCCAAATATATAACAGACCATCGGAATTACCATCAACATCGATAGCACAGACTTCTCAATCCTTTAAAATATTCAAAAGATACTCACAAGCTTTTTCTCCCTTTGTTGTAGTTTCCTGAAACAAATATAGGTCATATTTATTGCTCTCAATAAACCAGTTAAGGGATCTGAATTTAGGGCCTCCCCCAAGCCCTCTTTATGTTGTATGATATGAAATACTTTAAGGAATAGTCAATGAGGGAATCAATGCTCTAATTTCCCCAACTGAGTTTTGAACATTCTCCTCTACCCCCTAAATTTTGGATGATAAGGGTATATAATTCCCTTCCTACAATAACACATATTTCTCCACCTCCAAACTCGTTTCCAAAGTTTTTTTTCCCTATTTTTCCTTTTGATTGTCACATTCTGATGATGAATAGAGTTAATAGGGGTTTTATCTAAGTTATCTATCGGTTAGTTTACATAAACTTGTAATGGGGTTTTATCCATTTTCCTTCAAAGAAATGATTCTTTTTGGGACTAACCTCATCTATCCCTAGATCCTTACAAAATTTTCATTATTCCTAGAATCAACATTTGAAGTAAATCTTCATAAACTAAGGTTTTCTTGGGGAAACTTATACCTGAATAAATCCTCTTGTAACCCAAACCCTTATCAGCAAAAGACTCCTACGGAATATATTTCAATCACCTTTCAATCAAAACCCCCTCTTTCTCGATATCTTCCTCTAGGGTTATAATCTCCCTCCTAGAAAAAAAATATGTATTACTTAATTTACATTCAAAATCCATTTCAACATATTTTATATACTGAAATTCTTTTGAAGATAAATCTTCATAAGGGATGAGAGAATTTGTTGGAGACATACCTCTTTGAGAGATAACCTCGACATCCAACTGCTGATCAGAAACTCGTTGAGTAGGAAAAGCTTGCAAGTTGTCTAGAGACTCTTGTCAGTTCCCAAAGTGACCCCTTGCTATAAAAAACCTAGACTCTAGGCAATCCTTTTGCAAATCCCCCATGCTTCTGCAAACCAAACAACGAAATGGAACCCCCCTATAATCCAACCTTTGTTCAAGCAGATTCTCACCCCACCTAATATTAACAGTTTATGGAATTCCTTCCGTTGTGTTGAACTCCACTAGAACCATTTCCATCCTTTAATCCCCATCATTCATCATCTCACTGTCGAAATAAATGAATTTTTCTAAATGGTTTGCCAAGTTTTTAAAAATCTCCTGAGACCAAAACTATAAAGGGAACCTAGGAAGAAGTAACTAGAGATGACAATTTGTGACCTTTTGGATATGGGGATTGAAATAAATTTTCCACCTCCATAAAACAATCAAAACATCTCTAATAACCCAAAACCTGTTAAGTATCCCCAAGGCATTTTCTTTAGTCAGAAAAATGAAACAAAACCAGCCATTTACAATCCAAATGACTTGTGGTCTATAATCCAAAAAGGGTTTCCAATTTTTCGCAACCCAATTTATCATCTCTACTCTATTCATTTTCAAGTACTGCAACCTCTGCACTAGATCCTTTTTTGTTAAACCCTTAACCTTTCTCAAAGTAAAATATCGACCCATAGTGAAGTCTTCGTATGCATTTTTTACCTTAAAGGATTTTAATATTATTCTTTGATCACGCACTTTAACCTCGAGATATTATCTTGATGTGAAGGAAATGTTTTTGCATTGAAATCAAGGAGGGATCTATGAAGCCTTCATGATCTAGAACCATTGTAATGCAAACTTAATTCTTTTTCTTTTTGCCAAAGCACCATTTTTGCAGACTGAAAACTTAGTATTAGGGTTTGATCTTGGTGCAAGAAATTTCCCGAATATGGATACTGAGGTGACTTTACTTTCTGTGTCTTGTACGACATGAGGATTTAGATCCATCCACTTATCCATAGATCTGTCACAATGGAACATGTTAGTGAAACCTTCTGACAACTTTTCTAACTCCCAAGTTGAAGGGTCCATACTAGTCTTTGAAGCGAACCAAGTTCGAGCCGACATGGCTTGAAAGAGGTCCGTTTCTTTTTCTTGGACATAATGTAAAAAACCCAAAAAAACAAACCAACAACAAAAAACTGCAACCACCAAAAGAGAAAAGAGGAGAAGGCCAACTTAAAAAAAATCCCACTTTTTTTTCTTCTTGGTCGGTACTAGTAGGCCATCTATTCAAATGGCTTAAATCCAAGATAAAACCCCAAAACCTCATTCGATTCTTGGATAGAGTTTTCATATCCATCTTCCAACTATCTCCAGATACGAACTTTTGGGCTAAGGTTGGCTCTTCGGTTCATCTTTTGCCTCCAAATATGTAGTTGTTTAATTTAAGAATTCTTAGGATTTTATTATTGACGTGGATAAAATGGATGATGTATTATGAAAGAAGTTGAAATATGATCGTGGCTTACAAATAAATCTATAAAGGTTCAATTCAAGAATGTTACCTTTATATTAGGATATTTTTGGTATACTTGTGAAAGTATTGCAATGTTGTTTGTTGTTGAGACTCTACGTTTTTAACTTCATTGATATATACATAATTACGCCGTAGGCGTTTTCACTATGGAGACGCAATCTCAAAATATTCCTCGTCTCCATGGCCATTAACATTTTTGACACGTGTCTCTTGGTAATTAGCAAGTTTAGGTACAACAAGCCATGGTTAAAATTTTTGGTTATTATATCCCGTGATCCGGCAAAGACCGAAGAAGGCGGCATGGAGTTGATCGGTTAAATACACGTTCTGAAAACGCTCAGGATTTATTTTGTTCTTCTGTCGGGATTTATTCTATCTATTCATATTCTTTCCGCATAACGTCTTCCCCTACTAAATCCATATTACTTTAAACTAGCTCTGTGTTCCTTTTTATCGGTCTGCCTCTAAATTTGGCGGATATTTTGGCCTCTAAATTGGTACAATTTGCAGGAAGAAGAAAAAGAATTGGAGAGAAAATGTAGGCTATTGTAGGAAGCACGCCCATGGTTAATATTTTTAGTTAAAATTTATTTTACAGAGTAACTATTTAATAATATTTTGGTAGGTACATCACGCCCATGGTTAAAATTTGAAATTGGTACGATTTGCAGAAAGAAGAAAAAGAACCGGAGAGAAAATGCAGGCTATTGCAGGAAGCACACCCATGATTAAATTTTCTTTTACAGAATATCTATTTAAGAATATTTTGGTAGGTGCAGCAGGCTATTGCAAGTAGCAAAATTTTCTCACCTCTAAAGGAGTGCAACCAGGTTCAGGGATGGAGAACGTTTTGCATTCGATCATCAATAAGGCCACTAAATTTGGTAGTGACCGAGGGACCTTCCGTTAAAATTTCCAAGGGTGCAGTAAGTCTAAATTCATCCCTTCCAAACCCCCAAAATATGTGTCCCTAAAACAACAAACACCACCCACAAACGATCACAGCAAATGTACATTTTACTTATAGAATCCAGGAAGAAAATAATTTATTCCAAGTTGTTTTGACAGTCGAAAACAGGGAAACTAAGATTGTTTTGGAGCAAGAAATTGCAGAGCGCCTGAAGGAAATTCTGCAAACAACAAACTTAACGACCACTACAATTCAAGTATACGATGTAATAACTCAAAATTGATTTGACGAGAAAGAAGGCCTTCCTCAGAGAGCAAGTAGACCTTTATTTATTGCAACAGTAATAGTTATTGGAGAACAATGAGGTCAAACAAGAAGACAATGAGGGCATATAAAATGAGGTTAAAGAGGAAGAGCAGTCTTCTGAGCATGGTCAAGATGAAGAAGAAAACGAGGTCGAATGTACTGGAAGCAAACCTTGGATTTTGATAATAATTGACCATTTTTGTCTGGCATTGGTGTAGTAATAATGATAGAAGACACCATTCGAATATTCACCATGGGTAAAAGAAAATATAAGAGGTTGAACTATTATTTTTTCTCAAGGAGGTTACGGGTAAAATATAACAAATAAAAACATATTCAAACTTCACAACTAGATTTAAACTACAAGCATGGTCGTGCAGCCCATAATAAAGGTTCTTTTCAAAAGACACGTGAATGGAAGAAGTGATGAATCTACCAAGAAAACAAAGAGAGACGAGGGGCCTTTGGTGTATGGTGTGTGTCCCACCCACCAAGAATAGCTACCAATCATAACTATCTGATCAATGATGAATGTATGGGTGTACCACCAATATTACAATAACAGTTAATTTCAGACAAATCATCACATGATCCACGACCACACAGTTTAACTCCCTCATCCTTACTCTTTTATTTTTTTATTATATTAATCCTCGGAAATGCATGCATTTAATTCATTTATCTTTTTAAAAAAATTAATTAAAATCAAAGATGTGTTTTTTTTTACTGTGAATTAGTGTCCCACTAGGTACCTATTTCAGCAGAGGCATTATGTGTTGTGAAGCTCCAAATATGCATCATTAGATACAGGGGCATGCTCATCCATTGAAAGTCTGTTTGCCCCGATTTGTTGCGCGCAATGATGGTCGGCTATTGTCGGAACAACAAAGGTGGGTAGTGGTTTCTTAGTTTCCACTTAATACTCCTAACAAAATCTTACTCCTGACGGTATAGAAAGCCTAATGCTTTGGAGAAAAAAATGGAAAATGACTATGCAGATTGACTATTTTGCCCAAAAAAAACAAGAAAAACAAGACAAAGAATTCAATTGTGATTATTTATTTTTGTACATAAGCATTTGGAGAAAATTCAAATAACGAAAGGTTATATCTTTCATAATAATTGCACATATTAGCTATTTCGCAAAAATTTATGTGAAATCCAGAAAATGAGTGCATAGATTGTTTACTTTGAATAATATACTGCATGAATAAACTGTACACAATTGCTAATTTGCAGAGAAACCTAGAAAAGAATTCGTGTGGATTATATGCTTGGTAAATCTTTAAAAATTCTCTAAAAGATACTGCTTAGATTGCTTGTTTTTTCATACCTGTAAGAAACCGCAAAAGAACTGAATTTTTTGCCTCCTTTCCGTAATGCTGTAAGAAATCCAGAGATTTAAGAAAAAGCAGTACCCATGTCATTTTTTTCATTTTCCTGGTCACTTATTTTCCAATTCGTTGACACTAAAGTGAATCAACGCATGGCGAGATCTTATTTGCTAGGGGGACTAGGAATCTTCTGAGACAATGTTTCCATAGAGAATGCCCCCAAATTGTGAATTTCCTATTTTGAATTTCTGATTTTCGGGTATCCAAAACCAAAAATTCTAGTTTTTGTTAAGATTATTTGGGGTATTCCCTATTTCAGAGATTGTCGATTTCCTATTTTCAATTTTAGATTTTCCTGATTTCCAATTTCTGATATTTTGGATATCGGAAACTGGAGACTCGGGTTTTTATTGAAATAATTTGTTTTCTTCCCAGTTTTCGATATCCAAAATATCGAGAATTGGATATAGGGAAGCAAACAAATTATTTCAACAAAAACCTGAGTCTCCAGTTTCGAATATCCGAAATATTGTAAATAGCGGATACCCCAAATAACCTGAACAAAAACTCGAATTTCCGGTTTCCGATAACCGAAAATCAGAAATCGGAAATAGGAAATCGACAATATTTAAGGCAGATAAAATGTTGTGTTGAGTATAGCGTCAGACAAAACGGATGAAGTAGAGCTTCATAGTGCGGTAGAGAATTCTACTAAGAATATGGATCCATTCGAATCCCAGTTGATGGAGTATACAAGTTATACCAACACAACTACAATACCTAGTCAATGCGTGCTATATTGGGAACTTCGCTTCAACACCAAAGCAGTTGTAGTTCCTTCTTCAGTTTTTGAAGATTGTTGTCTCACTGTAACACAACTACAATACCTAGTCAATGCGTGCTATATTGGGAACTTCGCTTCAACACCAAAGCAGTTGTAGTTCCTTCTTCAGTTTTTGAAGATTGTTGTCTCACTGTAACACAGCTACAATACCTGGTCAATACATGTTATATTGGGAACTTCGCTTCAACACCAAATCAGTTGTAGTTGCAATTCCTTCTTCAATTTTTGAAGATTGTTGTCTCATTGTAGAAGAATCCCTGAATTGTGTTTATCGCCAAGGAAGTGCAGCCAGTAATTCCATTGGCCCTCTATAAATTAGGTTAGTAAAAGAGGGAACGTTCAAGCAGTTAATGGATTATGCTCTCAGTTGAGGGGCATGCATGAGTCAATACAAAGCTTCCAGAAGCATTAGATTTGCTCTCATTGTTGAGCTTCTAAACTCTAGAGTCGTGCATTTCTACTTCAGTCTGAAGCCCCCACAATGGGCTCCAGCATGCAGAAAGTGGGCATAAGATCAATTTAATTATGTGATTGGGCATAACATCAATTTAATTATGTGATTAAAAAAATGTTCACAGCTTGAACTTACATATGTAACTACCGAGGTTAGTTATGATATAATGAAGAAATGGACTGTGTTGTTTCTGGAGATTATATAACCGTAGCATGTATCTCAATTTTCAAATAAATATAAATACAATCTCATTCATCTTGTCTGGAGCTTTTATTTTATGTTTGTATTGGTTTGTAAGTTTATTTGTGTTTTTTCCCTATTAGATATATAATTTTTTATTGATTTTTGTAAGTGGTTAATTACTCAGAAAAGAATACGAACATACAGAATAAAGCCTGTTCCTTTATATGTTTGTGAAATCCGATTGTTTTTTGGAAATGACATGGAAATCGAATGGTATAGAGATCCTCCAGATGAAGCAATTCCTCAAATGTATCATCGCCATCAACATTATTTAACAATCTCCACAAAACAAATAACAACATTGACATATCAAATGCTTGAAATAATTGTTGAAGTTGTTCGTTGTTAAAAACAAATAACAACATTAACATATCAGATGTTTGAAATAATTGTTGAAGTTGCTCATTGTTAATTAATTAGCTCATATTTAAGGTTAAAGGTATAAAAAAATATTCCATTTTTAATTTTTATGGTTAAGTGTATATAATGTTTATGATTAAGTAGATATGATTTTTTTAACAAATCTGTTTTTTCATTGTTTTTAGTTTTGGCTTACATTTTCTTAATGAATATAATTTTTATTCTTCATTAAAAAATATGTAAAAAAATGTATTTATAAGAACATAAAATTGTCAATCTATCCCATGAAGAATTTCCAGGTCCTCAAATGATTGTTCATAGTTACAGTAGAAATGCCATGATCATTATGTTCATATATAATTTCTGATAAGATATCATTTCTTTTTAAAGTATTTTACACTCTGAATAATTGATAGAATTGTGTTCAAATGCTTTATGTTCATATAATTATTTTTTTGGGTTTCATACTAATTGTTTCTTTATTTTCATATTTATTATGGTAATGAATATTATTTTTATTATTTTTATATAAAAAAAATGTTTTTATAATTTTTTAATAAAAAATATATTCACCATTTTAAATTTTTATTAACCGATCAACTCCATGCCACCTTCTTTGGTCCCTGCTAGATCATGGGATCACTTATGAACACCAGTTTTAAAACAAATATTTAATATAAAAATAATAATGCAACTCCATTCGTTTATGTTAAATTTTAAATTAACAATAGATATCTCGTGGATTACCATTTTCATAATTTTTTGGAAGTAGTAGTCGAGGAGTTGCTCGATCCATAAAGAATACAAATGAACATATTTAAATGTAGAATAAAGAGAATTGTTACCTGAGAAATGGCCGAACACATGGGAGACGTAGAGAATTTGATCCAGCAAAGCCTACTGAATATGGGAAGCCATGAATTGGACAATTTGGCTCAGATTTTGGCCTTTTAATGTCGCATACAATTAGAGAGGCTTTGGGAAATGTTGGAATCCTCTGAGGAAGCCGAGAGAATAATTGGGTATGTTGACCATCATTTTACTGAAAAGAAAAAGATGCTTGTTGGCCGTGTCACTATGTGTTTGCTGAGAAAAATTACTACTTTCATGGAGGATATGGACGCAGATAGGATTATCAATTCCAGTAACTCCAGTTGGGATAGCAAGCCTCTATTCTCTAGACACTTACATTCAATTGGTAATGCCAGCGAGAACATGCCAAGAAGTTCATATGTGAAAAGATATGAGATTAAAGAGACAGTATCTGAATTGGGTTATGGAGTGTGGGGGAATACAGATGCTACATTGATATTGCTCATATTGTACGAAGCTCACGATCAAGAATGTCTTGAATCTGCTAAAAAATATGGGGTTGATCCACTTCTTTATAAGAATTTTGTTGTGGGTAATATGGCCACGAATCATTATCTGTCACCCAAATTCAGATTTCATTCAGAGTTGATAAGAGAATACCTCTTTAAAAACATTCTGAAAATGGGTTTCTGGCTGCCTGGGTTGATGTTGGGTTCCAATACTCAGGCAGCAAGTCTTGGAAGCACAAAATAACTTCTGGCAAATCTTTATTGTCGCTACAATTTGGAAATTAATTTTCTTATATTTTGGCGTCTTATGGTTGTTGCTTGTACACTATTTACTCCACAGTTCTCAAAATCCATCCCGTTTTTCTCCAAATTTCATTCTGATTTTTCCCCAAATTTCATTCTGCAAGTTCATATGTTTTCTTCCTCTCTATTGAATTCATATTGTTTCAAGATTCGAGCATGGAAATAAGGTTGATTTCTGGAAATTGTAAAAATAATTTATCTTATAAATAAATAATAAGCATTTCCAATATATTTTGTATTTTCTTTAAAATAGATATTTCCAATTTTCGATTTCCGAAAATCAGGAATTGCAAATCGGAAAACAATGATTCAGAAAATAAAAAATGATATTCCGAGATCCGAAATATCAAAAATCGGAGAAATGAATCAACATTATAAATCAAAAAACTGATGTTTCCAGTTTTCGATATCTAAAATATCAGGAATCGGAAACCTGAGTCTCTGATTTCCGATATCCAAAATATCATAAATCGGGGATAAACAAAAATTTGTTATTTGTTGGCTATTCCATGCCACTCATGGCGTTAATATTTAGTGTTCATTATAAATTTATAATATTCTAAGGACCCGGTAAACATTTTTCGCGACTCGATTATGTTTGTGTTTATTCCAGCTCCTTTGTTCTTTGAGAAGTGAATTTCTGGTATAAATTAATTTAGAGCACCATAAACTCAAATTTTAGAGGGAGCTTGAACTTACATATGTAACTACCGAGGTTAGTTATGATATAATGAAGAAATGTATTGTGTTGTTTCTGGAGATTATATAACTGTAGCCTGTATCTCAATTTTCAAATAAATATAAATACAATCTCGTTCATCTTGTCTGGAGCTTTTATTTATGTTTCTATTGGTTTGTAAGTTTATTTGTATTTTTGCCCTATTAGATATATAATTTTTTATTGATTTTTGTAAGTGGTTAATTTCTAATTACACACATTTTTAGCTCATATTCTAAAATTTATAAAATCTAAAAAAACTATTACACATTTAATACCTCCAATACTAAATATTTAATATATATTTGATATTTCCAAATAATAATAATATTTTATTATCGGCTTCCTTTTTATTTGGCATTTTCTTACATTCAAATTAAGAAAAACAAACAAATACAATACAATTTTGTTAACAATCCTACTTATTTTATATGCATTATACCTTTATAAACACAAACCTTCTAAGATAAAGATACAATTAACAAATTAGTTTCAAACCTTATGTGAATGCTCATGATGGTCAAGCATTAGATGCAGATATTCATAAAGAAAATAGGGAAAGATCCAATGCTCTCCTTCAAGAATCACAGATTGTGGGCATGGACGGCAATATTCAAGTGATTACTGATTGGATATTGAAGGAAAACAGTCTTCCAGTCGTTGCCATTGTGGGCATGGGAGGATAGCGTAAAATCCTTCTGCTCCAACTCATTTTCAACAGTGAAGAGATACATCAATGTTTCGACCATCATGTTTCGTTGGCAATATCTCAAAAATTTGATGTAATAGAATTGCTCCGCCATGTTCTGAGGGATTTGGAGCCAAATTATAATTCGTTGAACTAGATTCACAAAAATTTAGAAGGAAACTATTGTCTATTTGCAGTTGATGACATTTGGGACATAGATGCTTGGGAGAACATTGGCTTGCCCTCCCGATTTGAAGATAATCTTGCTAAACAACCCGATATGAAAAAGTTGCAAAGGCTTTGCGAGATGGAGATCAAATTCTCGTTAAAAGTAGTTTATCAGAAGAAAACAGTGCAATCTCTAGGCCTAGGCGTCTATGATTCAATATTAGTTCAATTTGGAAGCTTAGAATGTGTTGGTTTTACATTAACCAGCTAAACATCAATTTAATTATGTGATTAGAAAAATGTTCAAGACTTTAACTTTCATATGTAACTACCGAGATTAGTTATGATATAATGAAGAAATGGACTGTGTTGTTTTTGGAGATTATATAACCATAGCTTGTATCTAAATTTTCAAATACATATAAATACAATCTCATTCATCTTGTCCAGAATTTTTAGTATCTTTTTTATTAAAAATAAAATATCATATAAATCTTTTAAATAAATTTAATCATATAAATCTTTTAAATATCATATAAATCAACATTATAAATCAAAAAACCGATGTTTCCGATTTCCGATATCTGAAATATCGGGAATCGAAAATCGGGAAGTCAACAAATTATTTTAACAAAAACCTTCGGTTTCTAATATTCGAAATATCGGAAATCGGAAATAGCGGATACTCCAAATAACCTTAACGAAAACTTGAATTACCGGTTTCCAATACCTGAAAATTGGAAATCATTTACAACAAGCACAAAATTACTTATGTCCAATGTTTAATCTTCCAATTGTTGCTTTTCTTATATTTTGATAGCCGAAGTATTCAAACAAGCACAAAATAACTTCTAGAAAATCTATGTTGTCCCTGCAATTTGGAAATTATTGGGTTAGGTTCGAGTTGCTTCCTAATCTAGGGCTTTTTTTTGACATGCGAAGTATTCAAACAAGCACAAATAAATTTTGGCAACAAGCACAAAATTACATCTGTCCAACGTTTAATCTTCCCGTTGTTGCTTTTCTTATATTTTGACAGCCGAAGTATTCAAACAAGCACAAAATAACTTCTAGCAAATCTCTGTTGTCGCTGCAATTTGGAAATTACTAGGCTAGCTTCGAGTTGCTTCCTAATATAGGGCTTATATTTTAACAGCCAAAGTATTCAAACAAGCACAAAATAACTTACGACAACAAGAACAAAATTACTTCTATCTAATGTTTATTCTTCCAACTGTTTCTTTTCTTATATAATGATAGCCGAAGTATTCAAACAAGCACAAAATAAGTTCTGGAAAGTCTCTATTGTCGTTGCAATTTGGAAATTGTTGGGTTAGGTTCGAGTTTCTTCCCAGTAAGGTCTAAATAATTGACATTAGTTGCAATAAATATTTCAGCAGTTTGCATGATTTTTTTAGTTGGTTAATGTAAAACCAACACATTCTAAACTTCCAAATCGAACTGATATTGAATCACAGACGCATAGTGTCACATGCCCCAATTTTGCAAAAACAAATTTATATTACTTGAGGAACAATATGTTAAATTTTATGCTAAGTTGTAATTAATAACCACTGGGGTCAAGAATATTTAATGTAAATTCTAAATATTTTATTTATAAATAAATAAATGAGGAGACAGCAGCTTAGGAGAGTTGTTAAAAGAGTGTTTACTAGTCAAATTGGTGGAGGAGACTGGGTGGAGAGCAAACTGACATGTGGCAGCATCCTCAAACCACTTCCAACTATTGCAGGTGGCAACCTCCCTACATTTGTGGTCATGATTCCCCAAGAAAGTGGAATCAGAGCAGGTGGCTCAATTAATGAAAACTGACCCAAAAGACCTATGCAATCTTTATAAAAAATTCCCATTGAAGAGAGCTGAGGCTGCTCATTCTAGAGAAGTGATCATTCAGGGTGAATGAATGTACTTCAGAGAAATTCAATGGAAGGGAAATCTGGAAAGTGTTTGAGGGGATAACTGTTGATTGATCTAGTTGCAGCTTTTAAACTGAAGATAATACTGCTGAGAGCATAGTGTTTTATTGAGGTATTGAACTAGTAAGTTGACAGAAGGTTCTACAGTTGCATTCTCCACCCAGTTCTCAGCCAAGAAGACCAAGAACAGGCTTGGGGTCCTGAGGAAGCATTGTTTGAGCGCTCTCCAGGATTACTAGTAGGGAGGAACGGCCTCCTAAAGTTGTTGTCGTCTTGTCCTCAACATGTTCTATGTTATTTTATTTTACTGTTTTAGTTAAATAAATATTAGTTTAAGTACTATGTGAATGTTAAAAGTTCAGAGTTTGTGAAATGCTAGATTTAGTATTCTTATTAGATTGTTATAGAAATGAAATTGGTTTAGAGAATAGTGAAATAGAATGAAAATAAATTTCTACACTGTGTTTTTCCACACCTAGAAACCAGGTCATACTCTAGCATAGTTAGAATGCTTTAAGTAGATGGAAGAATTCTTGAGTGAATGAAAATAGTAGATAGGATTTTGTATCTATAGATAGCAGAGTAAATTTATTTCAATGTTTAAAAATATAATGAAACGCAGTATTATGGTTTATTTGTGTTTACTATTTTACTTAATATAACTAATTAAAAATGTAGGAAAATAAATAGTAAACTACACTAGAGTTACAGTAATAGTATACTAATACAAATAAACGTTTATAGAAGAGAACAGTTAAGTATATACACAAATTATTAACCACACAGTATATCTTTTAAACTAATTACTAAATTTTAAAATTTTACTTAAATAAAGGGATTATAAACAGAGTTACAGAGTTAACCTTCTATTCTTTATAGAGCTCTGAATAACTCTAAGTTACAGAATAGTAAATAAAAACAAATGTAAATATAAACATTAAATAAAATGAAACTAAGAATTACATAATCAGAAAACTAATTATATTTAACAAACAGGCTTATAACCTGTGCAAGAAAACCTGAGGGTCGAAACCCTAACAATTAATTTATCCATTTATAAGTTAATTTATTTAAGTTTTAACCATTTACATTAATAACTATTTAAACAAACTTAACAAGAAGATTACAACCCATGCTTTGGATTGTTTACAGTCTTTTACTTAAAATAAACATCTTTTATAAATAGCAAAATAAACATATAACTTACATGTTAACAAAACCATTGCAAAAACGAGACGGAGCTCGAAGTGAACAAAATCTTTCTGAAAAACCAACTGTATTACATTGTCGGGCCATAAGGATAAAAACTTAACAAAAATACATATCACAGCTCAAAGGCCAGTATTACCCAGCATAACAGCAAGGGTTTGTAAATAAAAAACTAGAAAACAACTTGTTAAGACCTCTTAACTAATGAAGAAACTGAACAGGCCCACAAGCACTGTGTTTTCCTTCTTTAACCCTCATTGCAAGTAGGGAAAAACCCATGGTTGAAATCAAGGCTTACCGGTTGGGCCACGAGTCCACTAAATCCGGCCATGGTTTCCTTTTCCACTGAATCTTGGAGTTATCATGGGTTCCTGTACATAGCACGATACCGAGCGTTAATATAATGCTCAGCTTGTAAGTTTAAAAACCTAACTGTATTAATAACTTAACAAATAATCTATCTTGATAAAGGACTGAATGATCTTTACCTGTGAGCAAGAAGAGGATTCGAGCAATGAAGAAGCTGTCACCAGCTTAAGAAAAATATCCAGAGGAGTATTTGAACAACTATGCCAACCCTAGAGGGAATACAGTGTCAACAAGCTTAAAAACTACACAAAGCCGTGACGAGCCACAAAAAGAACAGAACTAAAACTATGGATAGGCCGAGAGCCAAAGTCATAAACTACTAACCACTTGCACAGTAAGTTTCACAACAACAAAGTTCTAGAACCTAAGACTGAGAAATGAGACTACGGCAACAACAAACACAACCACATAGTAAGCAAGCAGAGGGACAGCCTCTTATGGCCACCAAGGAAACCACACAGAGCAGCCCGCAGGCCAGCGAAACCCTCGGAGTAAAAATGACAGGTGAATAGGGTTTTCCAAATATTTTAAGTCACCAATGCATGGACGAGAGGAGACCACATGCCCTCCAAATATTTCAATCACGCAGGGGTCTTGTATATAGTCTATCTGCATTCCAATAATCAGTTTATTATTGCAAATCAACAAACAAACTATGCCACAACTATGGAGTGTATATATATTTATTCGTTAACAAAAACATAAACTATATCATTATGAACGATGGTATCGAGGTTTGTGTTGATTGTTCACAATGTTTTTATAACGTTGACCTTAGAGTAATGAGGTAACAACCTTTCCATTGGAACAATCCCAAAGTTGACTATACAATAAAGATTTCCAAATAACAATTTGTTTATTCACTTTGCAAAACAATTTTAATATATTTATATATTATATGCAACTCAAACTAGACTATTGGCAATCGATGGTTAAGGTTAGTTTTAATTGCTAATAACTAATATATGTCATATTGACTGAGTAAGGTGTGTTAAACCTTTTCAAATAAACAATCATGAGGCTCGACCTGGTGTAAGCTTTTACAAATAATATTTTGTATGCTCAACTTGCCAATGATGATAATAAAGAATCCTATCATTATTTACAAGGACGGTTTTTTATTGTTTATGTTTACTTGTTTCTAGCTTAATATAAGAATCCTTATCATATTGTTTCACTTGATATAGACCTCAGATTAGAAGTTCTAGGTAGTAAAATCTACCATAGTAGTTATTATAAACTACTTCTTATTATAAGTGAGGCAACATTATGATAGTAATTTTTACTAGGGTGTAAACCATGTACAAGGTTTATAACTTATAGGAATAACACTAATAATGTATTTACCTATGATTTAGACTTTATAAAAGTGGTAGTAGGTAATATTTCATCTTAGGATGATGTATCTAGTTACAAGAATCAAACTGTTAATGTCATGGAAATTTCCAGGTAGTAGATTTCTACAGGATGCAAATAAAAATTATATTGGAACATAATAAATTAAGGGGTATTGTATATAGTTACAATAATACAAGCAGCAAAGCAATAGTTTAAGTACTGAAGTCTATAACTTGATGCTTAGCATACTTACATACAAACAACAGGTTATTAAATTCCATGGCTAGTAAGAAAAAGACAAAATAGAAACATGTACTCTAATGGAAATCTTTACTATAAATATTGATAGGAGTACTTCCATGAATAAGAGATAGTACATTTAAACATATCATTAGTGATATAAGCATGTTAAAATAGAAGTATATGTATGACGAAGAACATGAGCTCTAAGCTCACGATAAGTATCTTTTGTTTCGCTAAATATGATAAAGATAACGATCTTCATATCTAAACCTTGAATACTATCTTAGAAACAAAAAACTATAGAAGACTAATTACTTTACCTCATCAGAGCTTGCTTAAGAATAATCAGTTTATTTACTAGAATAATGACATGCAAACAGAAATACTTCTTGCTACCTTATGAATTTAAACTCCTACTTGATCAATCATTACCTGTTGAACCTATAAGAACCAGAAGTCCATCTGCGTTAGCATAACGCTAAGTAAGCCCAAGTTTTCAAAGATAGATTTCACCCACTTGCCAAAAAGTAACATTATCAGTAAGGCTAAAAAAAATCTAAATCCAGGTCATTCTTGTATACCTTATGAAAATGAAAGTTGTATTAGTTATTGTATTATGAAACTAACTAATACTAATTGTTAAACTGTTTCATTTTCCGCTAGCAGTTAGTAAACTGCGACTTTAGACATTTGATGTTACATTAAAAAATTTAAATTTTTGTGAAAATTCAGGGTTATGACACATAGCCCCAGAGACTGCACTGTTTTCTTCTAATAAACTACTTTTGACGAGAATTTGATCTCCAGCCCACAAATCCTTCGCAACTTTTTCATCTCAAGTTGTTACAACAAGCTTATCTTCGAATCGGGAGGGCAAGCCAATGTTCTCCCAAGCATCTATGTCCCAAACATCATCAACTGCAAATAAACAGTGTTTTTCTTCTAAATCTTTGTGAATCTAGTTTAACAAACTATAATTTGGCTCCAAATCCCTCAGAACCTGGCAGAGAAAATCCATTACATCAAATTTTTGAGATATTGCCAGCCAAACGTGATGGTCAAAACATTGACGTATCTCTTCGATGTTGAAAATGAGTTGGAGCAGAAGGGTTTTACCCTACCCTCCCATGCCCACAATGGAAATGACTGGACGGTTGTTTTCCTTCAATATCCAGTCAGTAATCACTTGAATATTGCTATCCATGCCCATAATCTGTGATTCTTGAAGGAGACCATTGGATCTTTCCCTCTTTTCTTTATAAATGTCTACATCTAATGCCTAACCATCATGAGCATTCACATAAGGTTTGAAACTAATTTATTAATTGTATCTTTTTCTTAGAAGTTTTGTGCTTATAAAGGTATAATACAAATAAAAGAAGTAGCATTGTTAACAAAATTGTATTCTATTTGTTTGTTTTTATTAGTTTGAATAATAAAAAAGGAGTGAAATTTGTATAATTTAGAACCCATAATATTATTCATCAGATCCTTCATTTTATTCCAGTTATGATTGTATGCTAACAAGTAGGGAAAATATTGAAATATTCTGCAGTTATATATCCAGTAAACTTCGAAGTAGTGTCAGCCATAAAGAATGCATGTATTGCCATGCATTGTTGGAGGTGGAAGCCATCACATGGAAAATCGTTGAGGTGCAATTTGAAAGAAAGAACAACCGCCACATATCCACGTCTGTTTGGATCTACACTGGATCGCCAGGATACCATTGAATTAAGCAATTGATTATACATAATATTATTCATCGGATCCTTCATTTTATTGCAGTCATGATTGTCCGCTAACAAGTAGGGAAAATATTGAAATAGTCTACAGTTATCTTCGACAGGTGATAGGCACGATGAAGTTGATACAGAATTTTCAGGAAATGTTTCTGGTCATCCCTACATTCTACATACAAACATCTATACACAAGGTTCAAGTAATAGGGAGCAACGATTCTATTTATGGTTCAATCCCACATTAGACTTCCACAATTACTCAATTCTTTGGAACTCACAACAAATCTTATAAGCTATGTTTTTTCATGAATGTGGTTTAATTGAATGTATTTATATTTTAAAATTTAAGATTTAATATCAATATTTTTTTTAAATACAATAAAGATGAGAAAAATGTATTATTCAAATTGATTTTATGACAAATAACTAAGTAAACTAAAACAAACAAGTAACTAATAACTTATTATTAACACTTATGACTTATAGCAAGCTAATCACAAATCAGGAAACAATCATTCAGTCAAAAAGCAAAAGTTAGAAATCGGACAAATGAACATTATTAAAATAAAAAAACAATATTCCCGACATCTGGGATTCAAAATATCGGAAATCGAAGAAATGAATCAACATTATTGACAGCCGAAGTATTCAAACAAGCACAAAATATCTTCTGGAAAATCTCTGTTGTCACTGCAATTTGGAGATTATTGGGTTAGGTTCGAGTTGCTTCCTAATCTAGGGCTTATATTTTGATAGTTGAAGTATTCAAACAAGCACGAAATAACTTCTGGCAAATCTCTGTTGTCGTTGCAATTTGGAATATACTAGCAAATCACTGTTGTCGCTGCCAAGTATTTTGAAATCTAATTTTTTTTATTAAATTTAATAAAAATTATACCTAAAATATATTTAAATTTAAAGGATTCCATTTTCTTTTAGTATATATTGTGCAAATATAATATATGAGGGGAGTAAATGCATTCACATATGTTATACGCAAAATTTGAATTTTTATATGTATTTTGAGGGATATGGAAGAAAGTTTGAAGATTTTATATCATTGAGTTTTTTTTCAATTAGAACGCATTGAGTTATTTAAAGATTGTCGATTTCCTATTTCCCATTTCCGATTTGGTATCGGAAACCAAAAATTCCATTTTTTGCTAAGGTTATTTGGGGTATCCCCCATTTCTGATTCCTAATATTTGGGATATCAGAAACGGGAGACTCAGGCTTTTGTCGAAATAATCTGTTGGATTCCCAATATTTCGGATATCAAAAACCAGAAACATTGTTTTTTTATTTATAATGTTGATTCATTTCTCCAATTTTCGCCTTGTCAATAGCTTGAAAATGCAGGCTATTGCAGGAAGCACACCCATGGTTAAAATTTCCGGTTAAAATTTCTTTTACAGAGTAACTATTTAAGAATATTTTGGTAGGTACAACACGCCCATGGTTAAAATTTAAAATTGGTACCCAATTTAAACAAGCACAAAATAACTTATGTCCAACGTTTAATCTTCCAACTGTTGCTTTTCTTATATTTTGACAGTAGGAGTATTCAAACAAGCACAAAATAATTTTTGGCAAATCTCTATTGTCGCTACAATTTGGAAATTATTGGGTTAGGTACGAGTTGCTTCCTAATCTAGGGATTATATTTTGACAGCTGAAGTATTCAAAGAAGCATAAAATAACTTCTGGAAACAAGCACAAAATAACTTATGTCCAACATTTAATCTTCCAGTTATTGCTTTTCTTATATTTTGATAACCGAAGTATTCAAACAAGCACAAAATAACTTCTCGCAAATCTCTGTTGTCACTGCAATTTGGAAATTACTGAGTTAGGTTCGAGTTGCTTTCTAATCTAGCGCTTATATTTTGACAGCCGAAGTATTCAAACAACCACAAAATAACTTCTGGAAACAACCACAAAAGTACTTTTGTCCAACGTTTAATCTTCCAGTTGTTGCTTTTCTTATATTTTAACAGCCAAAGTATTCACACAAGCACAAAATAACTTCTGGAAAATCTATGTTGTCGCTGCAATTTGGAAATTATTGGGTTAGGTGTGAGTTGCTTCCTAATCTTTTTTTTCAGAGGAAAAAATACCAGTCTTTGTTATTCATTCAAGAATCAAAAGACATCTTATACATACAACCAGTAGATGGCCTCTCGGTCATGGCATAAATGCACAAATGGATCCCCATTAGACTAGAACAACAACGATCTAAGAGACATACAAACAGCCAATTAAGAAAATAGGACCACAAAGTCTGACATATGCAGACTTTCTCATCATTCCTGATATACAGGTCAGAATATGCTGATAGAAAGTTTGAGAGTGATCTAAAAACAGACAAGTCATGAGCAAAGCATGCCGGCTGAAAGTCACTACAAAGCTAACTAAGATCTAATACATATGAAAACACAATGTGCCAAAATAAAATAGGAGCATATAGCTCTGCACATGCTAGAAAAGATTAAAATGCCCATGATCAATGATCATGCCATCTAGAGATTCAGAAAAGAAACCAACACCCATATCCATCTTCAAGGCCTGCTTGGAGAGACCATCAGCCTGCATGTTATGCTCATGATATATATGTTTGAAGATCACATGAGGGGCAGATTGTAGCATAGTAAGGATGTCATCACACCAATGAATCGGAGATGGTACATTAAGAGTTACAAGTCTGTTGAGCCAAGAGATAATGACAAGCGAGTCACCAAATATCGAGTGCATGGGTAAACCCATCAACTTACTTACTCTCATAATAGCCCATAATGACAGTAACTCAGATCTAGTGTTTGTGCTGCAGCCACAGCCCAAGGAGAAACTAATGCAATAAGCAGCATTTAGATGAATCACAAATCCAGCACCACCAACATTTCCTGTAGCAACCCCATCAAAAAAGCCACATGGGTAGATGATCAAGGGACACGGTCCAATATTTCTGATTCTTTGCTTTTTTTGAGGAACAGGATACAAGTGTATAAGGTTATCAATCTGAATGAGAAGTGCATGGATAGAGGGTGTTTTATTGTCAAAAATGCATCGATTTTTGAGATTCCTGAAAATCGGTAGATATCTGAAGAGAGCATAGATTAAAGTGTTGCTAAACCAGTGTTCCATGAAAGAAGAGACAGAGTCAAATTGTGAATGAGGAAAACCATATCGATCCACAAAGAAGGAAAAGACTCCTTTGGAGAATGAACAGTCGAGAAAGAGATGTTGGGCATTATCTTCACCCTTACAGCAAAGGACACATCTACTAGGGCCCTACATGCCCCGTTGTTGCAATTGATCCTAGGTCAGAATCCGACTCCTAACGGTTAACAAAATGAAGCAGTTGATTTTCAATGGGATATTAAGTTTCCAGAGTGAGTCAAGTGCAGAGGGTTGTCCCTCAGAGAAAAACGAGGAAACTATACATTCATAACCCAGGGCAGCAATTAAAGGACCCACATATTGTTTATGTGCCCATAATAATGTATCACAAATGTCAGAAAGACGAATCCTTCCATACTCCATCCCTCTTATGTAGCTATCCCATTTCAATTTCCATTCACCCTGAATGTCCATTTCAGCTGCCATGAACCAATAGCTCTGAGCATAAGGAGTATGATTCCATGCTTGATCTAAAGTACAGATGTCGTAATCCTCCAAGTAATCCCGTAGATCTTGAGGGAGTAGATAAGATGACCCCAAACCAACAATGGGATCCACTCCCAGTCGAATTGACGAACCATTACCAACCTTACAAATAAGCCCTCTACCAAGCCAAGAGAGGGTAAGAAGAAAACCCTTCCAAATCACGAAGGCACCTCTAAGAGTAAAAGACTTTTTACGGAGCCAGGAGTGCAAGGGAAGTATTCTCATATACTTCATAGACAAAAGTTGAAACCAAATGCCCTTACCATTAATAGCCAGCCATAAGCTTTTAAGCCTTAAGGAGAGACTGAACCATAACAGCTGCTTAATACCTCATCCACCCAGAGAAGTCGGTCTCACTATAATGTGCCAGTCGACAAGATGAAATTTCTTTTTCTTAGTGGATGAACCCCACAGAAATGAGAAGATCATGTGCCTGATTTTGTCAAGAATGGACTGAGGGATCGGAACCAATGCCATCTAGTAGACAAGAAGGCTGGATAGCACCGATTTACTAAGAACAAGTTGACCTCCAAGAGATAAGAGCCGATTGGTCCAATGATTGATGCGATTATCAAATTTAGATAGGACCTAATGCCAGTCTTTAACCAAATACCCCAATGGATTTATAAAATAGCCCAGGTACTTAAATACTTTATTTATATACTCAAATCGATAGGGAAGAAACCCAGTGATCTTGCGCAGAATGTCAACATCCAAATCATTATGTAGGATGAATGATTTGTCCAAGTTAATTTGCATGCTGGATGCCTCACAGAAAATGTCCAGTATAACTTTAAAGGCCATCCATTCCTCAAATGTACCGATACCAAACACAATCACATCATCTACAAATAGTAGATGTGTGAGGGATAGCTGAGACGAAATCTTGATACCCCTGATTCTGCCATTTGATTTGGCATCCTCAATTAGTAAACTAAGCCCTTCGATGACCAGAATGAACAGCAGAGGAGACAATGGGCATCCCTTCCTGATGCCGCGAGAAGCAGTAAAAAAACAAGAGGGGGAGCCATTCACAAGGAGGGCAAAATTCGCATATGAAATACAACCCATAATCCAATTCACACCAACCAATGGGACCCCAATTTGCAGAAGAATAAGTCTGATGAAAGTCCAATTAACCCTGTCAAATGCCTTAGTCAAGTCCAGTTTTAATATGAGGGCACACCTATTTTTTATTTTAACAGTGTGGAGGACTTCCTGCGTAATGGCCAAAGGTTCAGTGATTTGATGATTCTTCAATAAAACAAATTTTTGGGGTGAGATGAATTTTTCCAGAAAGGGCTTAAGTCTCAAAGCAACAACCTTAGATATCAACTTATAGACCAGATTGTAGAGGGAAATGGGACGGAAATCAGCAAAAGAGACGGGCATTTCTTTCTTGGGGATAAGCGCTATAAAGGTGGAATTCAAGGAAGGCACCACCTGACCATCCTTCCTAGAAGTTTCAACCATATTTACTAGTTCAGGCCCCAACAAATCGAAGAAAGCCAAATAAAATTCAACAGGCTATCCATCAAGACCCGGAGACTTTTCCTTTTTGAAATTTTTGAGTGCAGTCTCCACTTCAGTCAGAGAAACTGGACAAGAGAATGACTCCCTCTCTTCCGAGCTGATGAAAGAGGGGAATAATCAGATAACCTTGAGTTGGGCTGCAATATTGGTCAAATTATCATTAGCAAAAATGTTCTTAAAATACCTCATCCCCATAGTCTTGAGTCCCTCATCATCAATCACCAAGTTTCCAGCCTCATCTTCAAGACCCCAGATGGCATTATGGTTTTTTCTAGCAGATGCCACAGCATGGAAGAATTTAGTATTAGCATCATCTTGAAGAGCCCATGACACTCTGCTCTATAATCTAGCAGAAATCAATTCATGGTCCACCCATTTTTTAAGCTCAAGTCTGAGAACTGCCAGTCTAGACTGCTCACTAGCATTCATAATAGTTGTTATCGAGGAATCTAGAATAGAGTTTATTTCATCCTCCACAAGAGCATATTTGTCCTTCAGCTCAATGGACTTCAGTTTAGTCCAGGATTTGACTTTTCCTTTAAGGAGACGCAGTTTACCTGAAAGGTCTTCCATAGCATCCTCCGAGACATAAGAGGAAATAAGAGGCCATTCAAATCTGATCATTTGGATAAAATCCTCATTATCCAACCAAGAATGATTGAAGTTGAAAGGGAAAGCACAAGAGACCGGATGATCCAACCATTCAAATAGAACAGGAAAATGGTCAGAAACCCCAAATCTATGAGCCCAAACCCGGTATCTGGCAAGGAGGCTAACAAGGTTATCAGAAAGCAGAAATTGATCAAGTCTTTTGGATATGCCCTCATCCCCTATCCTACCATTCTGCCAAGTAGGCCCAGCACATGAGGGGGCCACATCCACCAGCTGATGATCCGAGAAGAGTTTAGTAAAATAGGGCCCCAGAGGATCAAATATTTGTGCCTTAGAGCCCCAAATCTCAGATACATTCAAAGTGAGATTCAGATCACCTGCAAGGATCAGGTTTGGTAAGGAAAGCAAACCACCACTAGCCACAGAATTCCAAAAATATTCTCTAGTTGCTTCCTAATCTAGGGCTTATATTTTGACAACCGAAGTATTCAAACAACCACAAAATAACTTCTCGCAACAAGCACAAAATTACTTCTACCCAACATTTAATCTTCCAACTGTTGCTTTTCTTATATTTTGACAGCTGAAGTATTCAAACAAGCACAAAATAACTTCTAGAAAATCTCTGTTGTCGCTGCAATTTGGAAATTATTGGCTTAGGTTCGAGTTGCTTCCTAATCTAGGGCTTATATTTTGATAGCCGAAGTATTCAAACAAGCAAAAAATAACTTCTAGCAAAAAGCACAAAATTACTTATGTCCAATGTTTAATCTTCCAGCTGTTGCTTTTCTTATATTTTGACAGCCGAAGTATTCAAACAAGCACAAAATAACTTATGGTGAATCTCTGTTGTCACTGCAATTTGAAATTATTGGGTTAGGTTCGAGTTGCTTCCCATTAAGGTTTGAATCATTGACATTTGTATCAATAAATATTTCAGCAGTTTGCATGAGTTTTTTATCTGGTTAATGTAAAACCAACACATTCTAAACTTCCAAATTGAACTAATATTGAATCACAGACACATATCTCAGAGACTGCCAAATGTTATTTAGCATTTTAATAAAATGTAGATGAAGTAACTTTAAATATTATTTTTTGAAATCTGAATTTTTTTAATTAAATTTAATAAAAATTATACCGAAAATATAAATAAATCAAAACACTCAGTAGGAAGCTTCATCACTCAGTAGGATACTTCTCAAAAGATATTTATCAGTTTTTGGTGGCAAAGACATAGGCCTTTCCATGATGTCAAGATGGCCTTTAGCATTTTAATAAAATTTAGATGAAGTAACTTTAAATACTATTTTTTGAAATCTGAATTTTTTTTATTAAATTTAATAATAAAAAATTACCTAAAATATAAATAAATCAAAACAGTGGTATTAGTCACCCATCTTGACATCATTTAGAGGGAGGCAGGGCAACTTCATCACTCAGTAGGATACTTCTCAAACGATATTTATCAGTTTTTGGCGGTAAAGACATAGGCCTTTCCATGAAAATTGAAGACATCTGCCCATGCAACAAATCTCCTCCACTTCAAGACTGTTAGAACTAAAGATATTATTACTTCTCAAATGGCATTCATTTAACACAAAAAACATTATTTACTGCCATATTTTATCCATCAATGGAACTTACCATGCCTTCTTTATTCAAGACTTATACAATTTTATTGGTTTCATCTTCAGCTTCAATTCTTGCCTTTTTTACTGAATGCAAATGATCAAAGTTAAGTTTATGTTTCTATATTTCTTATCAGATTTTTTCTTATTCTCAGCTGTCCCATGTGTTTTTTTCCAATTTTCTTGCCTATGTACTTCCCTCTTAATATCATGTTTCTTGACTAAAGTCTCATAATGCATTTGAATAGATGCATCCTTTTGTATTTTCAACATTTCCTCTGACTCATCAGTTGCTTCTTGGATTTTATCATTTTTGTAAGCTATACTTTCTCTGTTGAATCCTTTGACCTTTCATTAATATACAATCTAGATTTCCTATCATCGATCTCTTGGATAAATTTCTCTTTCTCTGCACCTTTATCATCATACTCCTCACATATATATTCCACTGCCTGAGTAAAGTCAGTTTCAACCTTTCCTCAACATTTGGCTAACAACTTTATTTTTCAAGTCAGAGGTGAATGCCTGAACATCAGTAGGAGAACATAAACCACTGGAAAAGAAGTAATAAAAATATGAAATCGACCAACCAAAACCTGCATCTACTTGTAAAAGAAAAACCAAATTCTATATTTTGAAGACCAAGGTGACCAAATTGACATGCTAGAGACCACATATAAGCTTATTTGACCACAGTATAAACAAAGGCATTTATCCCGCAGTTAATGAAGTTCGAGGAGAAACAAATAATGAAATCATGGTACCATAATGAGTTTTTATGATCAATAACCTCTGACCTCAATAGAAAAGGAATAAAGTATCAATAAACTCATATTCAATAAAGTATCAAAACAAAAGACATTCAACAATGTCATTGCAAACAATGACTTTATCAACCCAACATACACAAAATTTCTTTGCATTTGAATCTACATTCGATAATGTGTTTCAGAAAACACAACATGTATCACAGGATTAACTTCATGGGCCAAAACCAAAAATGTGTTAGACACCTATAATGCATAAATTTCTCTTAAAGCATCCAAATATGGAGAAAGTTTTATTGTCACTCAGTTTTGGCCTTGACTTCACAATCAAATAACATGGTAACAATCTAACCAATTCCATTAGGGATCAGCAAGTCAAATTGTTGCCATCTGTCTCCACTACATTGTAGAAACATGCATGTATTGTTGACCAATTTTAATTGATAACACCTAAAACACATATTCACTATGCACCAATTTTCCTTTCAATTAGCATAAAGGACAAGAGACCTGCCACTTACATGGAGATTGAGATTCCAAAAATGTAAAGTGAATACCAGAAATTTAATAAATTTAAATTTAAAAAAATATTTTATGTTAAGCATGTTAAAATAAATATGGTGAAGCAATGCTGCAAGATTTATGCATGGAACCTGTATGAAGAACAAAAACTCATCCGAAGTGAAGTTTTATTTATATGGTAAAAATTAAATAAATATGACTCATCGTGATACCTGAGAATCCATATTTGAAAATATTTCAATTTAGAATACTTTTGTTTTCTTGCTTGCATTTAAAAATTATTAGAAAACATTTAATTTCAATGGTAATTTCAACGCAGATAAAATTGTGTGGAAATACCATTAAAATACATAGAATAAATTGGAAATGATAGCCTATATGCAATATAATTGTTATTATGGCATAGTTTTGAGAAAACCTTAATTGAGAGTTTAATTCAATGGTTGGATCCATAAAAGTTACTTTCCAATGTTTAATCTTCCAGCTATTGCTTTTCTTATATTTTGACAGCCTCAACGACGCCAAGAGAAGAAATGAGAAAACAAAATCCAAAGTGATATCATCCAGCGATATTTTAATCTAAGATAAGCAAGAAAACATGGAGACTTGCATTTTTTTGTGTGGCTGTCGTCATTTCTTCTTGATTTACTCCTAGGATCTCCAACGCTCTGGTAGGGATGTCTACTGTGATAACTGTGACATTCAATATGCAGTAAACAAGATATTAGTCAGTGGAAGAGGGGAAGATTTTATAGTACCTGTAACATTCAGTATGTTTTTAGCGGAAGATGGGGAGACTTTACAATGTGTTTTAGGGGAAGAGAGGAAGATCATATCAACAGTCAAGATCCACTCCGAATTAGATCGACGGTGCGAGAGAAGCAAAGTCCGAAAGCCGGAAAGCGAAGAACGACAACGAAAGGAAAAGCTAAAGAGAAATTTAAGATTTATGATATCCAAATATGGAAAGCGAAAGTCTAGAAGTCAGAAGTCGGAAAGCAGAAAGATAGGTGAAAGTTCTAAGGAAAGTTGGATTTTGGATTCCCAAAATCAGAAAGCGGAAGTTGGGAAGTTGGAATTCGGACAGCAGAAAGATAGTTGAAAGTTCTAAGGAAAGTTGGATTTTCGATTCCCGAAAACATAAAGCAGAAGTCGGGTAGTCGGAAGTAGGAAAGCGGAAATATAGCAGAAAGTTATAAAGAAAGTTGGATTTTCGATTCCTGAATCCGAAAAGCGGAAGTTGGGAGGTCGGATGTCGAAAAACAGAAATATAAATGAAAACTCCAAGGAAAGTTGTATTTCCAATTCCCGAATCCGAAAGGTGGAAGTTGGGAGGTCGGAATTCAAAATTTAGGAAACCAAGAATAAAGGTAAACGTTACATGGATTTCCACATAATTTCTAGTCTCCCAATGTAAGTCATTCAGTTGCAGAAAGACTCAATATTTTATCCTTTTCGACCTTTCTTTACACCTCTCAGTGCAAATGCTAGTATTTAAATGTGTCATTACTATGACAATATAGAGGGTGTTTTAGTCAATTTTTTAATATAAGCCACATGTGAAAGTCTTATTTTTACAACATTGTAATTTTTTCGTGAGTAGTGAAGAATGATGTAAGGATTTAATTTAAGAATTTTAAATTAACATATGCATTATTTGGGGGACTATTTTAAAAATGCATTGTATTAGAATAAGGATTAATAAAGTGAATCTTAAATATAAAGCATGGTATACCTTCTCTCACATACTGAAAAATGTCTAGTCGATAGTTTAAATGTGACATTGGTTGAGGTAGTTGTGGATTAGTAGGTTGTTCATTTGTTGTTGGATGTATAAATTATAAGAGCTTTCATAATATATATTCATACCGTATAATATAATAGTATTAAGTGGATCATAATGTGGTTAGGTATAAACAAGAGAGCTTTCGTAATATATATTCATAGCGTGTAATATAATAGTACTAGCAATTGCCCCAAGGAAGGTGAAATAATACGCCATTAAGGTAGTTGTTAGTGGGTAAGTGAGAAAAAAAAGTGTAACATTGAAGTGAGCCAAAAAAAATGGAGAATAAATATATATTATGTGCCAATATTGAGAGAGGTCACTTGTTGCAAACGAGAATTAAAGGATATCCCAACGCTATTCCAGGAAAAGCCACCTGATCATAAAGAAGGATTTTCGATCTTACTATGGAGGACAAAAATGTCAGAAACAAGATATGGTGCACTGTGGTCTTGAAACTCAAGCGAGGGTTGATGACCTCCTGTACAACAAAGAAAGTGAAGATTCTGATTCTAGGCCAAATGCAATTGAGAATATGGCAATATGGATGATCGTGGCACTGATAGTGAGATTTTAGTAGTACCCGAAACGTTTTTCTACCCAGAGAAATTTATGTTGAATCCAGTTGCAATCCATGTGTCTAATCGAAACTACAATCGAGACGACGTGTAGGATCTGCACAAATCAAAAGACATGGTGCCTCATCTCGGAATGAGAAAGATATTGGACGAACTGGTTCTTAGAAAGGCAATAAACCACAACCAACTTAACCACCAAAAAATAAAACAACTAGGTCCCATTTTTTCTTTACTCCAATTTGTTTTCTCAGTTCCTACCCAAATCATGTCCAATACAATGTTCTTAAAACTACTAATTTCTAACCATATAGTGGATATGCTACAAACTATGGCTATACTCATATGTTCTTACGAAACCATATCTATGTGGATGACCATAAAAATAAATTTTTTTTTAAATAAAGATAGTAGATGATGTTGAATGGTTATTTTATTACTGTAGTAAAACCAATATTTTCCCATAACTACTTTAAATAATAGATAAGAATGATTTTATTTTATTAAAATATTTGGTTCATTGTGTTAGGTAACCATAGAAATAAAAAAATTGTGAACATAAAGATAATGGATGATGTTAAAGAGGTGAGTACTTCACATGTCAGTAAAAGAAAAAAGAAACCTATCACATCATTCACATGTTAGTTCACAAGATAGTTAAAAAATATCACATGGGTAATACCATACCTTTAGTAATACCAAAAAAAAATGGAGCACTTCAATGTATTGAAAAATCAAAAAATTAACAGTTTAACATCACATTATACAATGAGCATGCCATTGTAGAGGAGAAATATATCTGATGAAGAAAAGAAGCCAATGTGTAGGCATAATCTGGAATTACTTGTTGTCCATGTGGTTCCAAAGTTCATAATTGTGCTAGCATAGGTTGTCAAAGCAACTTGGAAAACAAACATTTGACGATGGTTTATATAGTTGTTCTTTCATCAGATGGATGTGAAGACTGCTCTCCTTAATGGCAGAGTTGAGGAAGAAGTATATAAAGAGCAGTTAAAAGGTTTTGAAGTTCATGGGAATGAGTCCATCTATGCAAATTAAAGAAGGCCTTGTATGGGCTTAAGCAAGCACTGAGGGCTTGGTATGCAAGAATTGACAACTACCTTCAAAGCTTGGGTTTTTCCAAGAGCTCCACTGATCCTAACCTGTATTTAAGATTTTGGAAAACCATTCTTTGATCCTAGTCTTTTATGTTGATGATTTGCTCCTTGCAGGAGAAGAACAATTGATAACCCAGTTCAAGAGGGAGCTCACTTCTAAGTTTGAGATGAAAAACCTAGGTCTCATGCACTATTTTCTTGGGCTAGAGGTTTGGCAAAGAACAGATGAGATTTTCCTCTCACGAGATACTCAATTGATGTATTGCCTAGATTTGGGATGATGGATTGTTAGTCCATGAGCACTCCCACGGTATGGAATCTAAAGAATTTGGATATGTCAAGTTCTAGTTCAGATATGGTGGATCCTGCTATGTATCGGCAACCCATAGGATCCTTAATGTATTTGATTCATGTCTGAACTGAGACACAAACATTGGGTTGCTGCCAAACATGTGCTTAAATACCTTCGTGGGACTTTTGCTTATCGTCTCAAATACACTTCCAGTGGTGAGTATTGCTTCATGGCCATATTGAATATGATTGGATTAGTAGCTCTGTGGACACAAAAAGTACTTCAGGTTACTATTTTAGCATGGATTCTGCTATGATATCCTGATCCAACAGGAAGCCAAGATCTATAGTTCAGAGTACCGCAAAAGCAGAGTATATAGTAGCAAGTGATGCCAACCGAGAAGCTATTTGGTTGAGAAAGATTCTAGTCAGTTTGTTTGGTGAGATGCTTGATTCTATTGTCTTTCACTGTGATAACTAGAACTGTATAAAGCTCTTATAAAACCCGGTATTTCATAACAAATCAAAGCACATTGAGATGAAATATCACTACATCAAAGATATGGTTCAGAGAGGTTCCATAAAACTAAGTTGCATTGTGACCAACGAACAGATTGCAGATGTGTTGAAAAAGCCTCTATCCTTGACAAAGTTTACATACTTTCCAGACAAACTTAGGGTGGCAAAGAATGCCTCCCTCGTTGATAGGGAGTGTTGAAGTTTGCAGCATTGTGATTCAATCTCCAAGTAGGCTTTGACTTATTAATATAACTAATGTTACATAGATATGAGGTGTCTATCCTTCTACCAACGACTCATATACAAAAATACAAATATCTAAGGCACAACTACCTATAGCCACAATAATAGCTACAAATTCCTTAAACATTCACTAAGTTGTCCAAATCCTTCGCGTATACTCCCTAAGACTTAGTGAGTTCATAAAACACAAGACTTTATACCTTATAACGCCTTGTCCACTCTTGCCAATCATTCCTTAATTAACTTCTTGAATGACTTTGCACAATGGAGGAGTCCTCTTTTTATAGTGAAAGATACCTTCTCATTTCCTCCTCCTAAGATGTCTTGCACCATGTTCCATGTCCAAGTGGACCCAAATGCAATGCACTTCTCATTTCCTCCTCCTAAGATGCCTTGCACCATGTTCCATGTCCAAGTGGACCCAAATGCAATGCACTCTATATGCCAAGTCTTGGAGTGTTTAGCCCCTTGGGTTAGCATGTCCCACCAATCATGTGCTTATGCCCAAGGAATTTTTAATGTCTTGTGTTTCCAATGGTCAAATCCATCCCACTTGAGCAGCATCCAGTGCGCTTATTGCCATTCCTTGTTCATGCCAAACATCTCTTCGTCCAACTTGCTATGCACATCCAAATATCTATGCACTCGTGCCTATGGGAAAAGGTGTTGCACCCACAATTCAAGCCACTGCCATCCACCACCCCATGAACCAAGGAATACTCAGTCATCCAAGACAACATGCAACTTCTAGAGAAAGTCCCAAATGTCAGCCCTGATCTTGCTGCTATACTTGACCAAATTGTGTTGCCAAACCCTCCAACACTTGAGCATGCCTTACCATCATGCAAGATCACCCTTAGGCATGCTCATTTCCACCAGCTGAAGCCTACCAATGACCATCTCAATAGATGGTAGGCACACCCACAGCACCCATTACTCACTGCAAAGCAAGGGCTTTACACCTTACTTTTTTGGGCAATTGAATTTCAATTGAAATTGCATTATAAAGTTGATCTACTAAACATGAAAACCTAAATTTTCTTAACCAAACTCTGAGCAGGTTTTATAGGTTTTTTACAACACACAAGTTTTATTGGCTCCCATCGCTGTCTGTAGAAAGAACACACAGGTCTTATTGGCTCCAGTTGATCTACTGAACATGAAAACCTAAATTTTCTTAACCAAATTCTGAACAGGTTTTATAGGTTGTTTACAACAAACAGGTTTGATTGGCTCCCATCGCTATCTGGAGAAAGAACACCACATTTTTGCATAACTACAAATAAAATAAACATTCAACTCAAAAATATGGAGAAAGGACATGAATGTAATAATCAAATATCGGTAATTGTGCTGTGTAGGATAAAGTTTAAAAAGAATTTGCACTTAAACTATTTGCAAATCGATCTGTAACCTGCACAATGAATTACTTTTATCATATTTCTGTGAGAGCGGAAGGTGAAATTGTGTTTTGAATAACTCTTTTCAAATGCCCAGATATAATAACGCACAAAAAAAAGTCACAGCCTGCAGATCAGGAAAGACATTAAATGCTACATGATCTGTAAAAAAATTAGGGAAATTCTTTGTATAATTTTTTTTATAGAATCTTTATTGCCCATATTAGAATTCCAAAATAAATGCCCAAAATGAGAGTCTTTTCAATTACTACCAAGTTATGTTGTTTCCATAGGATACTCCATGGTCATTCGATACAAGCAATTGCCCCAAGGAGGTGCAATAATACGTCGATAAGGTGGTTGTTAGAGGGTAAAAGAAGACAGAAAATGTAACATTAAAATGAGGTAGAGCAAGATTGAAATTAATACCACAACAAAATGGAACACTTCAATTTATCAAAAGATAGAGAAAAGTCCAACTCATAATAGATTACTACACAATAGAAAATAAGGTTTTCCAATTAACATCACATTATACACCGAACATGCGATGGCATGGGAGAAATTTATCTCATGAAGAAAAGACTCCAATGTGTTTTTATAACTATAAAGAATGAAACACGTGTTTGATAAGAACACGTGTGAAAACAGACAATTCCATCTTATATGCCCATGGAGTCTGTCTACCCAATGAAATTACTGAAGGGCAATTAGATGGTTGAGGCATCAGTATTTGTTACAAAACTCTTTAGTGCCGGTTGGAGAAAAATTCAAAGAAAGCTATCTATGACCTTCATTTTGGGGTTTAATAGGTTCAACTTTATTGTGACCAGTACAACAAGCAATAGGCAAAGGAGAGTCCATTGGATAAAGAGAAGAGCCATCTGAAGTGAGGGTAGACTACCGGTGGAGCCAAAGAAACCATGGTATGAAGAGAGCCCACCGGAGAAGTGGAATAAACCACTTTGGTGTGGGGAAGAAGTGGCCAGAGAAGCTAAAGAAACCGTGGGCTTTAAGAAATCCAAACGGAGCAGACGAAGAGCCTAAAGGACACGAGTCAAAAAATCATAAGGACACATGTGGAATTTGGGTTGGAGGAAGAGAGGACAAATTCTAGAGTGGTCTCAACAAACACCCCAGGGTTAAACATGGTTTTCATGGCCCGCTCCAAGACAATAAAGAAACCTAGGCGTCAAGGAAAAGGAGAAGTAACCAGGGTCGTTAAGCAAAAGAGCAGCAAACAAGTCTACAGTAGAAAGAGGAGTAGATATGTTTTTATCTCTTGCCCAGGTGCCACATACAAATGGAGGAGTGAAAGATAAATGTAAATATTTGAAATCCTTCTAAAAAGTCCCTTAGGTAATCCCTAAGTTGTAGGATAGTTTCTAATAATATAAATTAAAGATTAGGTTGATTTAGAATAGGGTACTAAAGGTCATATGGTTAGTCCTAACACTAATTTTGACGTATGATCAAGGGTTTAAGACATACATGCATAGACATGTGCAAGGTATAAGAAAGACAACGCAAAGGAAAAAGGATTCAAATAGGTGAAGCCTGTTTAGAGAAGATAACCATAGGCATGTTCAAGCCAAAAGGAAGACACAAAAAAGGCTAGTATAGGTGTGTAGTATCCATGAGGAAGCACCCCGCAAACAACTACAACCATTGTGGTGTACTTCAACTTAAGGGCATTGACTAACAAAAGGAATACAAGATAATAGTTACGGGTCAGCAAAGGGCTTTACGATATTCTTTCTCTCAAGGTATGTAGACATTTTTTTTGTGTCATCACTGTATGACAAGAAAAACTGAACTGAAGTGTTGAAATATTGTAACTTCGAAGAATATTCTATATGTATCTTTTGTGGTTCTCGATGGTGCTACCGCGAGAACCACTTGTATCATCTTATACCCCAATGCTTCTAATCGGAAGAACTAATAAGAGTCATGAGGTTGTCCCCTCTATTTGTAAAGGTGGGTCATTAGCACCCCAGTGTGGTTACTTGAGCCTAGATGTGTACCTCGAGCCTACATGATTAAATCGAGCCTACATGTCGGATGAGTTAATTCAAGTGAACGGATGAATATAAATAGAGGTGTGGTGCTCCTCATTTGAGACACACACACTCTCACTTGTGTAGCGCATTAGTGGAGAAGAGAAGTAGCTGGAGAAGGAGGAGGATCAGGCTTTGATCTCCTTGCTGGTTTTATCTTTTATCTTTTTGGGGACATCTATATTGAGGAAGCTTTTGCTGGGTTTTTCCCTTTAGGGTTTTCCCAGAACAAATATTTGTGTTCCTTTTGTATGGTTGTGCTTGTCTATCTTTCAGTGATCCTGTTTATATGCTTTTGTTATGAAAATGAAATGAAATACTGATGTCTTAGTTAAGCATATGAAAAATTAACATGGTATCAAAGCCACCCTGAAAGAAGACATTGTGCAGCTAAAGAATCTAGGGCTTCTTATTTTTTTGGTCTCTATCCATGATCAATCAGCAAAAGAAGGCTAGATTGACTCTCCATTGAAGGGCGCATCTTTCTGTCGAAGCGGAATTCGATTCCAAGCATTTTTAGTTTTGGTGCGGAAAATTAGGGCTTTCTATAGAAGAATAATTTTTTAGTGAGCCCAGCATAGGATTATTCTCCTCATCAAAATCGAAGCTTACAGACCTATATCAAGAAATTTGGTTGGGTGAAACTCTGGGAAAGTCAAACCCTAGTTTGACCCCGATCTGGAAAAACTCTAAATACTAAAACTGCTAAGTTTTGGTACATTCGCTATATCCTGAGATTGGCAAAGGCTCGGGTGTTGAAAATTGCATAGGCCAAATATCAAAATCCTGATTTACACTGTGTCCAAACTTCAGCCTCAGCTTCGCTATATTCTCAGAGATATGACCCCTCCAAGTTAGGGTTCCAACCTCTTCCAGAATTCATCCCTAAATAGGACACCTGGGGAGAATTGTTGTAGCGTCGGCTATAGAGGTCCAAATGGAATTCCTGAAGATGTTTCAGAAATAGCACAGACTTTAATTTCTATGGTCCAAATTTTAGAACCTGAAGATGAACCAGTGACACGTGGCATTCCGTACAACTTCACTGTTCTGAACAGTCCTGTAACAGGTCACCTTGGGAAAATGATCATAAATCCCAATTGGTGAAACCAATTCTGATGAAACATATTTTTTTGGATCAAGGACATGTGAGGTTACCTCAGTGAGAAATTTCAGACATAGAGGAGTAGTAATTTCAGAGATATCACAGAAACAGTAACAGGAATTTCTACAGAAAAAATTCGAAAACTAGGGCTTCCTGTTTCGGGAGCTTCCCTCCACTGTTTTCAGAAAAGGAGTACATTGGACAGCTCCATTTGAAGAGATATATCTTTCTATCCAATCATATATAAAATATTCTAAGTTTGAAAATTAGGGTTTCTCTGACAAACCCTAGATCAGCCAACTCCGGAAGCAGGACGGACACCTCAAATCGGTAAGATCTAATATTTTGCTATTTGCATTTGAGGTTCTCATTTCAAAGTGATATATCACATCAGTTGACAACTTCCAAGCATGGAAGTATTTCATCTCTCTGAAGAAAATGAATTGGACACCTACATGAGTAGAGAGGTTCCAGTTCCATACAAAGATGAGGCTCAAAGCCTTACACAAGAAGAACTTGATCAAGGCCAAGAAGATCATTGTTGATTCAATCACGAATCAACTTATACCACAAGTGTCTTCCCAAAAGACACCGAAGATTTTTTATTCCTTGATCAAGCTATTTGAAGATAAGAACTTAAATCAGAAGATGGCTTTGAGAAAACAGTTGAAGAATGTGAAGATCTAAAATGCAGAACAATTTGAAGCGGTAGAAGAAGAATGTATGCCAGAAGTAAGTGATTACTTTCAGCTCGACTAATAAGAAGAGAAGAAGAATATGGGAGCAATTGAAGATCAAGCTCTCACCATTCAAAGAAGATCCCTCAAGCGATGAGGAATATGAAAAACTCAATTCTTGAAGAACCTCTTATTCATCTTATCATTTGGATAAGAAATGATGATTTCATGAATGAAGAAGATGATAAAGCAGAATGATCAAGATGGAGTCTACCCACGAAACAAATAAAAGATAAGTATTCAGTTCCCATTTCATGATATTGTTTTGTTATACATTTGATTATATTCAGTTGATGTGTTATGCATGATAGATTGTTTACATTAATACTACTAATATGCATGTGATGGGTAAGTAGCTCATTGCGCTATACAACTCTCTAGTGCTACTTATCAAACCTCTTTGCTGACATATTGGATTAGTGCACAATCTCAATGATGTCATGGTAGAGATGGAAGGCACCTAGAAAGTTTCTGAAAGGTCCTGTACAACCTCCTACAAGAAAAGAAGGACGAGACTTGTTCCGAAGAACAAGTGATGACAATTCAATAAACATGAATCTGAAGCTCCCAGGGTCAGAGACACCATGACGGAAGAAAGAACTTCAGAAAGCGGTAGATCCACCTCAAAGGATGAAGACCACCATGGGTATGAGAGATAACTCAAGATGAAGAAAAGAATGCTATAAAATAAACTATGATCAAAGAATAGCAGTTGATCATGGGGAATGATGTATACGATATGATTTCGAGACATAAATGGAAGTACATAGTATCCTCCATATGGATCTACAAGAACAAGTGTACAAAGAAAGGTTCATGATTTGCCTCAGAAATAATAGACTATGACATGACATACTCTATTGACCAGTATATATCAAGCATAGAACCACCTGTACAGAATGAAGAAGGAAGATAATACTCCACTTCAGGGGGAGTGACTACAGAAGATATCTGAGTTCGACACGGTACGACATGATGGACCTCTTCTTGATGGATCGAGACTTTACCAAGAGTAAAGTGGGTTCCAACCTTCAAATTTGAATGCAGAAGACTAGGATATGTTGATGATCTAACAAGATGAACTCATGATGAAAGAATACTAGAATGATGTATGGGATATAGTTCCCAAACCAGAAGGAAGGAGTATTGTATCCTCCAAATGGATATACAAAATAGAGCATGCAGCTGGCTGAAGTATCGAGAAGTATAAAGCAAGATTTGTGGCCAAAGGTTTTTTTCAGAAAGAGGGAATTAATTCTGAAGAGACACTTACTCCATGAAGTAAGGTACACTTCCTTCAGAACTATCATGGTAGTTTATTCCATGGTGAAGTAAAGACAAGCCTTCCTTAATGGTATGATTGAGAAAGAGTTTTTCATCGAATATTCACGAGGATTTGAAGTTGAAGCCAGATGGAATCACGTATGCAAGTTGAAGAAGGCCCTCTATGGCCTGAAGTAAGATCCCAGAGCTTGGTATGGAAGAATAGATAGTTTCTTGTCGAGCATGGGATTTACCAAGAGTAAAGTTGATCCTAACCTTTATCTCAAGGTTGTAGAAGATGAACTTGTCATCCTTTTATTATATGTGGATGACTTATCCTTGACAGGAAATGAGAAACAGGTCATGGAAAGCAAGAAGAAACTAGCAGAAGAATTTGAGATGAAATACCTTGGGTTAATGCATTATTTCCTAGGTCTGGAAGTATGGCAAAGTTCAGAATAAATCTTTCTCAACCAGGGAAAGTATGCGGTAGAGATATTGAAGAGATTCAATATGTTGGAATGCAAAGCCATGGGCACACCCATGGACTCCAACCTGAAGCTGTTAACTGATGACTCATCAGAGTTAGTGGATATGAATCATTACAGACAGATCATTGGGTCATTGATGTACTTAACAAATACAAGACCAGACATTTGTTTTGCTTTGAACACCTTAAGTCAATATATTGTTCAACCAAGACGGGTTCACCTAGTAACTGCAAAACATTTGATGAGATATCTGAAAGGGACTATAGACTTTGGTTTATATTATGATGGTAGCCATGAGTATAGATTGTATGGCTACACAGATGCATATTGGGCTGGAAGTATCTCAGACAGGAAAACCACATTAGGTATATGCTTTTGTTTGGGGTCTACTATGAGTTCATGGTTTAGCAAGAAACGGTCCATTGTTTCTCATAGCATGGTTGAAGCAAGATACATAGCAGATTGCTCTGCTAATTTGCGAAGCCATATGGCTTCGGAAGCTGATATCGGGTCTCTTTGAACTAAAGATGGATACTACATTGATTCTATGTGATAACGATATTTGTGATAATAGAGAACCCTGTGTTCCGTCGTAACACATAGAAATCCGATATTTCTACATACAAGATAAAGATGCAAATGATGATGTTTCAATATTCCCATACTGAAGATATAGATGATGCTTTCAGTATTCACATACTGGAGATATAGATGGTGTTAGTTCAGTATTCCCATACTAAAGATATAGATGATGCTTTCAATATTCACATACTGGAGATACAGATGGTGATAGTTCAGTATTCACATACTGAAGATGTAGATGATGATGGTTTATATGGTGATGTGCTGACGAAGCCTCTGTCCCAAGTAAAGTTCGAACACCTTCAAGACAATCTTGGTGTGGTTTGGAAAGACCTTCCTTGAAAGGGGGAGTAGTGATGTTGCAATGGGATTGTATCATCCTGGGACATATGTCCAGAAGTGATCCGAAGACCTCAGTCTTCGAGAATGAAGAGGGATTGTATCATCCTGGGACATATGTCCAGAAGTGATCCGGAGACCTCGGTCTTTGAGAATTAAGAGGGATTGTATCATCCTGGGACATATGTCCAAAAGTGATCCGGTGACCTCGGTCATCAAGAATGTAGCAGGATTGTATCATCCTTGAACTTCAGTTTAGAACGGATCTGGTGAACTTCGGTCATTGAGAAGGTGGCAGGATTGTATCATCCTTGGACTTCGGTTCAGAATAGATTCGGTGAACTTCGGTCATCGAGAAGGTGGCAGGATTGTATCATCCTTGTACTTCAGTTCAGAACAGATCCGGTGAACTTCGGTCATCGAGAAGGTGGCAGGATTGTATCATCCTTGAACTTTGGTTCAGAACGGATCCAGTGAACTTCGGTCATCGAGAAGGTGGTAGGATTGTATCATCCTTGAACCTCAATTCAAAATAGATCCGGTGACTTCGGTACTCGAGAACGTGTGTTGATCCCGTAATTCCAATAAGAAGGATTGTATGAGTTCCACAACTGTGTTGATCCTGTAATTTCGAAAGGAAGGATCGTTAGTAACTCCGTAAAGACCTAAATCCCGTAATTCCAAAAGGAAGGATCATTGACTTGATCCCGTAATTCCAATAGGAAGGATTGTCTGAGTTCCACAGATGTGTTGATCCCGTAATTCCGAAAGGAAGGATCGTTAGTAACTCCGTAAAGACCTAAATCCCGTAATTCTGAAAGGAAGGATCATTGGTAGCTCCATAAAGACTTGATCCCGTAATTCCAATAGGAAGGATTTTCTGAGTTCCACAGATGTGTCGATCCCGTAATTCCAATAGGAAGGATTGTTTGAGTTCCACAAATGTGTTGATCCCGTAATTCCGAAAGGAAGGATCGTTAGCAACTCCGTAAAGACCTAAATCCCATAATTCTGAAAGGAAGGATCATTAGTAGCTCTGTAAATACTTGATCCCGTAATTCCAAAAGGAAGGATCGTCTGAGCTCCACAAATGTGTTAATCCCGTAATTCCAAAAGGAAGGATCGTTGGTAACTCCATAAAGACCTAAATCCCGTAATTCTGACAGGAAGGATCGTCTGAGTACCACAGACATGTTGATCCCGTAATTCTGACAGGAAGGATTGTCTGAGTACCACAGACATGTTGATCCCGTAATTCTGAAAGGAAGGATCATGTTGATGTTTTGATGATGATGATGTTGATGTTTTGATGATGATGATGTACTGATCGAAAGATCAGAGTGTGATGATGATGATATTTTGATGTTTTGATGATGTTTTGAATGTTTTGATCATAATGATGTTTTGATGATGTTGATGTTTTCATGATGATGATGTTTTTATGATGATGATGATGTACTGATCAAAATATCAGAGTATGATGATGATGTACTGATTGAACGATCAAGAGTATGATGATGATGATGTACTGATCGAAAGATCAGAGTGTGACGATGATGATGATCAGTATGTGATGATGACAACATACTGATCAAAAGATCATAATATGATGATGATGATTCTGTTCGAGAGTTGAAGTATGATGATGGTGCAGATCATGATGTTACTGATCAGAATGTGATGATTTTGCTGATCGAAAGGTCAAAATGCTGAAGATGTCTTTGCTAATCTAAAGATCAAAGTGCTGAAGATGTTGCTGATCAAAATGCTGAAGATATTGGTTATGATCGAAAGGTCAAAGTGCCGAAGATGTTGTTGTTGATCAAAAGGTCAAAGTACCGAAGATGTTGTTGATCGAAAGGTCAAAGTGCTGAAGATGTTGTTGCTGATCGAAAGGTCTAAGTGCTGAAGATGTTGCTGAAGATGTTGTTGATCGAAAGATCAAAGTGTTGAAGATGTTGCTGATCAAAAGGTCAAAAGATGTTGATGTTGATTAAAGAGTTGCTGTCGTCAAATATTGAAGACGAAGACTATATGATGTTGAAAAGCTTCCAATGATTTATAGATGTGTTACCCTAATGATGTTGATGATGTCCTCTCCTACTATTGTTGTTGTTGATGTTGTTGTAGAATACCCTTCTCGTTAAGGGGGAGTGTTGAAATATTGTAACTTCGAAGAATATTCTATATGTATCTTTTGTGGTCACCGATGGTCCTATCGGGAGAACCACTTGTATTATCTTGTACCCCGATGCTTCTAATCGGAAGAACTAATAAGATTCATGAGGTTGTCCCCTCTATTTGTAAAGGTGGGTCATTAGCACCCCAATGTGGTTACTTGAGCCTACATGTGTAACTCGAGCCTACATGATTAAATCGAGCCTACATGTCGGATGAGTTAATTCAAGTGAACGGATGAATATAAATAGAGGTGTGGTGCTCTTCATTTGAGACACACACACTCTCACTTGTGTAGCGCATTAGTGGAGAAGAGAAGTAGCTGGAGAAGGAGGAGGATCAGGCTTTGATCTCCTTGCTGGTTTTATCTTTTATCTTTTTGGGGACATCTATATTGAGAAAGATTTTGCTGGGTTTTTTCCTTTAGGGTTTTCCCAGGATAAATATTTGTGTTCCTTTTATATGGTTGTGCTTGTCTATCTTTCAGTGATCCTGTTTATATGCTTTTGTTATGAAAATGAAATGAAATATTGATGTCTTAGTTAAGCATATGAAAATTTAACATGAAGATGCATTGGTACTAGCATAAGCAAAAGCTATTTCCAACATGTATGTATGTATGCGTTAATTGATCTACTTCATACTTATGTTTTAATTGTTTTACTTGAAACAACAAAGCTTAACACACTTCAAAATCAACTAACACCACACAAGGTAGATTTTTTTTTCTCAAAAAAGGATACTTACTTTAAGTGAAAGAATAAATAATAAATGGACATTGCATAAGTAATCATTAAAAGTAATTTAAGTTCTACATATTCTAGTAAATGTATGCTAAAAAAATAGAAGAAGAGCATAGATATTGTATGTTAGTTGTTTTGTAGATGTAAACATATTTGTTTACATGTAATTCTATTTAATTTGACAATAAGTATTTCTTAAGATACCATGAAAATAAGAGACCTTCAAATGTCCCTCTTCCAACAAGAGAAAGCTACTTAAGGGAATGCAATTTATGTGTAAAAAGGTTAATGTCAAACCAACAAAGAAAAAATGACTACTATGTTTGGTTGTCTCCTTTAGAAAAGTAGAAAACAGGGACTACCTCTTTCTAAAACCAAGAAAAGAAAACTATAACCTATTTATAAAGAACAAATTATGACTTTTTTTTAATCCATGAGTAAAAGACTAATCGGGTTGGTTGATAGCTTCAAAGAAGGGAACATGTTTTTGCATCTGCATTTTTGCATTTTTTTTTGTTGCTTAATGATATAATAAACCATGTTTGAGGGTTGTCGGACATAGAGAGTGATGATGAGATGGTCACGTGGAATGTGTATCAATGGATTATCAATTTCAACATAGGAAAGAGGCATGCTCATGAGGTGGTCAAATGCAATGTTGATCACTGGAGTAATGGAAGTGCTGAAGGGAGTGATGTGAAGGGTATGGTTGTTGTGGCTCATTCAAGGAAGTTGGCCAACGAAATCCTTTGAAAGCCAATATCTCGACAAGAAATTCTAAGAAACCCTTTGTAAAACCTGACTATGTTTGCACCGAAATTTTGACAGCCTCAAATGGGCACAGAGCTATGTCAGCAATAAACTCTGCAGAAGCAGATCCTGTAAGATATATTAAGGTCGGATTCTCTCTTGTGTTTGTGTCCCAGTATACTCGAATAATATAGCTTGAATGTTCATAGAATCCAAACTTGAAGGCACCTTGAGCACTGTACCCCAAGAGAGTAGGAAACCATCTCGTGAATAAGGCCCCAACGCCATGTTTATTCACCAACTTACCAAATCCTCCCCTAATGCTCCTATACATGGATGGATTTTCCTGCAACAACAAAACTAATATGAAAAATAAAAGTAATTTGACAAAAAGTAGTCTGATTTCTCAGAAGGTGCTTCTCTGAAATGTATTTTAAGTAGTGTTTGACAAACTCAATAGGTTTACAGAAAAGCTCAATACAAACTTTTAGCAATTCACAAATAAAGTGTGGGAACAAGCTTTCACTCCTATTAGATAACCTTTTTCTTAGAATTGTTTTCAGAGCTACCGAGCTAGACTGACCAAGCAGGACCAGAGTAACAATACCTGCATGTTTCATTTGAGCAGATGAAGGGGAGTGAGGCTAGTATGTGTGAGCCCGCAGCTAAAAACACCTCCTACTATACAAGCTGCATAGAAATCAAATGGAGCCATTTTGTCATGGAGATTCTTCTTCAGTTTTTAAGAAAAATAATAACCAAATTGTTATTAAGTATGCAAAATCATAAAAACTAATTTCAAAGTACATAGAGTATTTACATAGAATTCATAGTCTAGGTTTGTCCTATCCAAAAAGGAAGTAGCCCCCAAACAGACTACATGCAATCTTTATCAGTTCAAGCCAAGGTCAAGAAATGTGGAAATGACTAAAGCACAACTTATGAATGTTTTGACCTCACTAGACTAGAGAGTGGTTGTGTATGCCCTCAAAAGATGGGGTGTGGTATGACCTAGCTAAAAAAGTTAAAAAAACAAATTCAAACAGGACAAGAAGGCCATGTTTCAAGTCTGGAAACCGTGAAGAGGTAACAACTCTATATGGGAAGCTAAAGGAGGGCACGACCAGCCAAAGGCCAGAAAAAGGAGGTCACAAAAGACATGTATCATCCCTTGGAGGGATCACATAGGTCATGGCCTAGGCCTAGAGAAAAAACATAGTCACTGGCTAGTCACAAAGAGGGCACAAAGGAATCGTAGCAGGCTCAGGGAAAGCCATGTATAAGCAGCCTATAAACAAAATTCAAAAGTGATTGCCTACTAATAATCTTTTATCTCTTCTCAATTTCACGTACTCCACTACATACATACATTTCTTTTCTTGGAAGTTGAGCTATCTATTTTGTTGTTGTAATTATAACGAAATCGATTCCTAAAACCGTTTTTTTTTAATTAGCTATTTCTACCAAGGCACTTTTATTTAAGGAAGAAGGATTCCACCATTGGTAACACGGTAACCACCTGTCCTCGATGTGTTGGATCCCACTCCAAGTGCATCAAATACTCCATTTGGGAAGCTAGGTAACAGGTACTTATGACAAAGATATGACAAGAAAATATTAGCATTCAATCCTTAATTTGTTATTTATCATTCCAAAGATTAGTATACCATCCAGTTAAAAGTTATTACCTTGAATTCATTAAGTAATTTCTTCAATGATATATCAATGAGGCTGAAGAGTAGAGATACCACACTTTATAACAGCAGTAATAAGATTCATGAACCTTGCAAGTATACTCACAAAACAATCCCAAGTATTGTGTGGTTATAACTCAGTTTGAATGAGATAATAATGTGTTTATAACCCCCCCAAACGATGACTAAAGAAGGATTGTTGTACATAGATCAGATCTGCCCCTTTGATAAAAGATATTGAGCTACTCAAGAATATCTCTATTTTTCTGGATTATACTCAAACTCAACATCAAAAAGCAGGAGAAATCATAAAATGGGTCAGTATAATGCAACAAGGTGCAGATAGGAAATAACAAGAACCTATGAATATTGGATTGTATGCATGTTTAGCTAGCAGTTGACAGTATGAACAAAAATGTAACTTGAACTTATCAAAAATTGCTTATACCAACAAATCAGTTTACCTAATTAAGCATCCATTTGAATCAAAAGTTTGTTTGATCGAAGCAAATATTTCCCTCCTAAACTCATTTGCAAATAGTTCTCCATGTGAATTGACATTCAGATGGTTGTTAAGGAGGGTTTCAAACCATCCACTTCCATATCTTTGCATGGATAATATTAGAAAATTGTGTACATGAGTGCAAGAACAATCTTTTATGTCAACCAAAGTTACAAATATTAGCAAACCATCATACCTCACTAATGTACTCTACAAAATTAGTAACAAGAATGATTAAAGGGATCTAGGGAACATGTCTCACTGCTATTCCAGTACCTATTATAAGAGCTTGGTTGAGGGTAATGGACAAGAAAACTATGAGTATCTGGTTGTTGGCATTGCATATGATGCGTCTTGTTCTCCAAAGAGGAACCCTTTATTGATTTCCCAACAACTATCCTCTGATAAAAAGGAAGAAAGCACATGAAAATTCCACTAAGCCCAAGCAGCAAAAGTGTAAACAACTTCCATATCAACGATGCATGTTTTTGCACATATTTTCCCTGCACATAATAATTTAATTTGTCATGAAATGTTTCACTACACATATAATTCAATTTGTCATGAAACAGTTCACTGCACATACAATTTAATTTGTCATTAAACAGTTCTAAACTCTTCTCCAAGTGTACAGGTATGGAGGGAGGGGGGATTGAAACCATTCACAATAGGTTTAGAGTCTAGACATGTAAGTAAGGATTCGATACTCCTATATGTGCGGCTGAAAAGATGGAAATACTCCTCTGGATCGGTGTTCAATGAAGGAATAATTGAATCCAACTTGTCACCTATAAATTAAGAATCCTGCAGGGTCCATGTTTGCCTAAAACAGTTCTCTCTCAAGTCTCTTTGTATGTGTGTTAAATAGATAAAAAAATAAAATAAAACCATCTGTGTATATTCAATAATATCAATCCTCACAAAGCTGACCTCAGGAAAGAAAACGCCTATCGGCGTAAAAATGTTTGACTTAGTTGAATAAGAATCATGAATGATCAAGGAATGGAAGATGCTTGACTTTGAAACTGAATGATGAATTTCATATGGAAAAGATTATGAATCACTAATTTATCATTGATTTCCATAAATTTTAGTTATGTTTTATATGTGTACCTCTAACATACCCGTTCCCTATTTCAAAGATTGGCATACTTGTACCCGTAGCTTTGGAAACCTATATTTGTTTCTTATAAAATGTTTCCTTAAAAAAATGAATGAATCAAGTGAAGTAAAAGGATGTAACACCAGGGTGCTTTCCAGCAAAACTTATAAGCCTTTGCTGGCATGGGTTCAAGCTCAGACTGTTATTGGGTGACCACAATCACAATGTACAGGGATAACAATAAAAATCAAAATTTAAAATAAATAAAAGATGATAAGCACAATACAATGCCTAGTGAAGCAATAGAAAGAGCAGTGATTTGTTCAATCCTGATTTAGGGTTGCAGGGTGAAGAGTTTAGGATATATGGATTTGGGGGTTTAGGGTTTTGTGGCTTAGGGCATATGGTTTAGGGTTTAAGGCATGAATTTACTTACCTGAAAGAGAGAAACTGTCCCCATATGTGAGAAAACGATAGCGCTCCTCATACGGCCCCTAAAAGTACAGAGCAACCTCCAACCACTTTGGGTATTTGATGAGGTCCCCTTTGTAGAACCAGACCTCATCTTTGCAATCATACATAACCACATGAACACATCCCTTGGTGATGTAGATGAGTTGATCAACGTGCCATTCCCATTTGAGCTTTTGCATTTCCTGCTCTACCGTCTCGACCATATCTTTACTCCCAGTTCTTCCAGCCATTTTTCTCTTACGTTTCTCTCCAGACAGATGTTGTAAGGCTCTTCCACTGGATTTTTTATTCTCGCAGTTACTTCTATGGGGTTTTTTGTGGATCTAAACTGGAGAGGAAGAGGGGTAGTTTGGTGAGTGTAGACCCTCACTGGTGTAGTGCTAAAACATAGAACAGTCGACATGACTGAAATTCCCTACCCCAAGTAAATCCTCATGGTATGAAAATAATGATTCATCATACTCATAATAATAAGGTCATTGTTTCATGAGAAATCCATGTATAAACAACCTACAAACAAGATTCAAAATCGTTTTCCTACCAATCATCTTTTATCTCCTCCCAATTTCACGTACTCCACTAGATACAAAAATTTCTTTTCTTGGAGGTGGAGCTATCTATTTTTTTATTACAGGGTGCAGATGGTTTGCTTTGCTTTGCTTTTCCTAGGGTGGAAATAAAAATGCCAGTGGATGACAATTGTTATTTATACCAAGGCGGTTTTATTTGAGAAGCATGATACCAACATTGGTAACACATTATCCACCTGTCATCTATGTGTTGGATCCCACTCCTACTGCACGAAATCCTCCATTTGGGAATCTAGGTAACAAGTACTTACGACAAGGATATGACAAGAAAATATTAACATTCAATCCTTAATTTCCTATTTATCATTCCAAATATTAGTATACCATCCAGTTAAAAGTTATGACCTTGAATTCATCAAGTAATTTCTTCAACCGTATATCAATGAGGCTGAAGAGTAGAGATACCACACATTATAACAGCAGTAATAAGACTCATGAACCTTGCAAGTATACTCACAAAACAGTCCCAATTATTGTGTGGCTATAGCTCCATTTGAATGAGGTAATAATGCATTTATAAACCCCCCAAATGATGACTAAAGAAGGACTATTGTACATAGATCAGATCTGTCCCTTTGATAAAATACATTGAGCTACAGCAATGATGTATTGGGCAGCATAAAAGACACCAATCAGATCTGGCCTTAAACAGTAAAGTGAGTAAGGACAAAAGCAATCCTTGTTAGTTCCTATTCTTGCTTTTGAATTGGCAATGCTATAGGCAATGCTTCCTTTGTTAGACTTTATGTATGTTATTATAATCATTCCTAGAGTTTCTCCATCACACTGAATGTCTACCTCAGAATTTAAACTGGTTTTAAAAATCAAGCCCAATGACTTACCATAACACTGAATGTTTACCTCAGGGTTTAAACTAGTTGTAAAAATCAAGCCCAATGACTTACCATCACACTGAATGTTTACCTCGGGGTTTAAACTGGTATTAAAAAACAATCCCAATGACTTCAACATATAATAGTCTTACGGTACAACACCAATTATCTTTTTTTAGGTGTTAAATAAAGTATATTGTCAAGCTTCAATTTACTTGTAACAAAATTTTCCATTGCCTTAATGCCAAAGTGGCTAGTTACAATTTAGACAACCTTTATTAGTGAAATGAAAATAATTTCAAAATCTCCACTACCAACCGAAGCAAGCAGCGTCACTTTACGAAGAAATCATCCATAAGGTTATTAGCATATTCTCTAACATATTTGTCCATGTTCTAGCTTCTCTATTTTTCTTCTTTTATTTTGTGTTCAAGTCTCTTTGAAAACTAATTTGATTTATGGTTTTAGTTAAATAAAATATCTATAGGACAAACACATTTCAAATATCTATAGGACAAACAACATGCCCTTCTCCGAAAAAAGGCTCACATTTTGCCTCTCAAGTAGGTTTGTTTGGCTTGATCTCCAACCTTCCAGCAATAACTGCACAAGTTCATTTGGGCATTTTTTGGTCTGCGGCATCAGCATATATAAGCAATTGTATCACACTAGAGTTGTTCCCTCGTGTCCCTTATGTAGGCATTTCTTGTTTTCTGGCATGTATAATTGGGCATGTATAATGTTAATGCAAGGGCTGTGAACTTGCCAAAGCTGTGAAAGGACCATAGAGCAAATTTGACAGTAAAATCTAATCTGTAATGATTTGAGCTTCTTCGAATATGTAGGAAGTCATGGACAATGTTTAACTTCAAATTTTATCAAGACAATAGTTACATCCTATAAAACTGTGCAGAGTTTGTTGATCTTGTTGGGACAGGGAGGATAATCCACGATGGCTATTGACATCAACCCTTTTCATATGTGTTAGGAGTTGTCCCTTGGTTGAAATGTAAAATAAATATCATGGTGAGGAAGACAAGAAGATATCCTATCCACAAGAGGACAAACATGGGAGGCAGGATGGGAAATATAGCGATTTGATATTTGACAATGGAGTCATTGTTGGTTTGAATTGTTATATGTTTAGTTTTAATTTGAGAGTTTAATTGTGCAAACTGTTCATAATTGTTGTTTCAAACAGACTTTTCTCCAGCAATTAAATCTGGAACAACTCATTAACATGGAAAACAAATACAAGAATCCCTCTGCATGGATTCAAGTGGAACAATTCTCAATTTTTATTTTTCGTCTATATCAGCAAACGTCATAAATTGTTGGAGTTAAAGAGAAAGTTTGAATTCGGAAAATTGATGTGCAACATGACATGTATGGGTGGTGATATGACGTAATTTATTATGCCTTAATAGCTAATATAGGTAAAACTCAACAAGGTGTATGAATTGCATTTTTTGTCACCTCCACGTTTCCGAACTCAACAAATTTCACACAAGGCATCACAGACTCATTCACCCTCTAACAACCATAACTTCTGGGCATTTTTTCTTTCTAGGCTATGAGTTTGAATCTACATTTTTCTAGCACTTCGGATATATACATTCTCTGGCAAGTTTTCACAAGAAATCCTACCACTTCAACCCTCACCGAAAGGTTTGCTAACTGCCACCATTTTCCTATTATGGCACTCTCTTAATACTTGGTTTGGACTTTCTATGGAGATCACTCTCTATCGTGTACCTTTCAACATTACTACCAAGGTCATTTGAAATTTAAACCTCCTACTTCACCCTCACAGGTTGCTCATGCTATGGAAATTATCTATTGAACATTTTTTAACTATCTCTAACTCTGTTTGGTGTGATCAATGTAGCATATTTGATCTCGAGACAACAATTTTGCATTGGAATTTAACAAAGGTAAGAATTTCAAACCCTTTATCCTAAAGCAGGATAGTATTTATAGAACGAGGTATAAGAGAAATATCTAAAATATCAAACCATGCCTAACCAATAAAACTATATACAGGAACAATTGAAAAATCAAATCTTGACAAACACAGACATGCTAAACTTAATTATTCATAGGTACTCTGAATGGATTACCTTGTAAAGTATTGGATTTTGTTGCCTCCTGCTTGCCTTCGCCTTGCAAGGAAATGAATAAAGAAATCCAAACACTTTCTTAATGCAAGATGAGTATATGTAGGAGAGGATTGCAATAATTGGGTGGAAGTAACCTGAGATGCCAATAAGGAGTGGATCTTAGCTATGCTCATTTTACGAGTGTTGGATTATAACTACACATTCCTTTGGCGCAAGGAAAGGATTGCATAGTTAAAAATAAAGTAGTTAAAAATCAAGTGTATTATATAAGGGCTAGTGCTCTTCAGTCTATCCAATTTTATTTGGCTCATAGCCTAGTTTCCTCGACCTTTATTTTGGAGCCTAAAAACCTTGCAATTGTTGATACTGACGTACAAATGCGCCTTTGATAGTTAAGCCCAAAAATAATTTTCTTTGTTATGTCCATTTTGTATATAGAGTATTCTTTAAGTAGACTACAATATTTAAATTTCTTCATTATTTTTTTAGAGTTTGGAAATTCGTAGATTTCAGTAACCTAGATCAATATACCAAAGTGCAATTTATTTGATTATTCTATCTTGATTCTTGAATGCAATATATACTCTAGGGATCAATATTGAGACATTGAATTGTTAGTGGAAGAGAAGCAGGAAGAACTCCTTTGGATGAAAACACAAGAATGAAGATAGGCTAGCTCATATTCATCAAGAAGGGGAAGCTTAGCGATGGAACATTAGATATTCCAATGTCATTCTCACAATAGACTTCGATCAATAAAAATTTGGTATATCTCCTTTGACAAATGTATCTACTCTTTCCAATTACATTGTGAAATATAGAGATTTAGTGGCTACAGAAACACACAAGGTTTCACTGAAATCAGAGATGTATATATAGCTTTCAGGGTCTACTTCTGGAAATGAGATTCATTAAGAAAACTATAATATTTTAGCAGGGCTCTGAAAGTATACCATTATGCTCTTCCTGGAAATAAGTATTTCTCATTACTTTGGACCATGGAGAATTCGAATGTGGACAGTTAGGATTGAAAATAAAATGAAACAATAAAACAGAACCAACCTGAGCTAGAGCATAGGGCAATGCAGAGTACATCCCTGCAGCCCTTTCTCTGTAGAACACAGTTCTCTCTACTGCAACCACAGGCTGCACAGTTGAACAATTGTTAACTCCCAAGAATATAATGCGCTAAACAAATCCCTTTCAACAGTAAAAATACCATTGTTGTTGTCCCTGATATGCAGTCAACCTATTTCATAGTATCTGAGAAGATCGGGAGTCCATAACATACAGAGTATAAGCATCAAACATTTTTGTGATTCGTCAATCCAAAAAACTTAATGTTTTGGACAGTAATCCGTCTTACAGAGTTAAATCTCAAGTACATCTTTGTGCCAACCTTCCAAAAGATTGTTCCCAGCACTAGAGCACACGCAAATGTGAATGTGTATCAAACAATGCTATAATCAGGACTCCGCCAGCAAGTCAACCATTGCTTCCATAGGCAGGAACTAAGATTTCCAAAGAATGATTGTGAGTACTGGGTTGCAAAATAAAGATCCTTCGCTCTTGGAGGTGGAATGCTAAGCTCTTTCACCAATGCTCTGTTTTGCCTTTATAGCGAAGAAAGAGATGAAATATTAGAATGTGAGTTTGAAGTTGATATCTTTGTGTCTTGTAAACTTCTTGTAATGCTAAACATTGTAAACATAAGGATTCTGGTGGAAAAATATTGACAACTTTAATGCTTACTTATTGAGGGAAGAGTTCTTGTAATGCTCTGCAAATTCTATCCCCAAACCATGTTCAGCATCAATAGAGCTAACTTCCAGCATCCATGTAGCTGGGTTGTATTTATCTTTGATCTTTGGTACTCCTGGAATGGCCTACAGTTTTTCATGATGAAAATCAGAAAATTAACTCACATTTAGGGATTAAATCAGCAGTGCTAGGTCCCAAACTCTTTTCATTTTCTAATGAATACAAAAATCTGCAAGTCATTAGCTCAAAGTATTCGACAACCTTGTGAGAATTCTGGCCCAGTGGCCCGAAGAAAATGGCTCTCCCTCCTCTTTTCATTAACAGGAGCTAAAGCCATCATTGTAAACCAGAAATCAAGACCAAACTCTGAAACAAACTATACAAGTTGACTTATAATCTAAACCTTAGTTTACCTTGTCAAAAGCTTGAAAGATGTCAATGCTAGGCTGATGAATCGTACAGACAACAGTCCTTCCAGTATCTACTGTATTACGAACAGTTCGCATCACAATCACAACTGCTCTAGCATCCATACCAGTAGTTGGCTCATCCATGAAAATTATAGATGGATTTGCAACAAGCTCCACAGGTATTGTTAACCTTTTCCTTTGTTCAGTCGGCAATCTAGTCACACCAGGAAAACCTGCCAGTGCATCACTTAAATTATCTAATTCCACAAGTTCCATGACCTCATCAGCAAAGGCCTACGAATTGGAATATTTTGCAAGTTAGTAACATGACAAGTTGGCATCATGTCAAAAGAAAACACTACTAGATAGTAGACCGGAGAAAATGATAGTTGTAGACTTACAATTTTGGTTTATTTGTCAACATCCTTTGGAAGACGGAGAAATGTTGAATATAACAAGGACTCCCAGACAGTTATTGTGGAGAATGTATATCATTATGTTCACAGTAACCGGAAATTCGAGTAAAGGTTTCTTGCTTTTTGGGAAATCCATAGATTGGGATATCACCATCAATGTATCATCCAGTCTTTCTTCCAGCTAAGACGCCCATTAGAGTTGTCTTCCTAGCACCACTGACCCCATCAATGTTGTAAGAACACCATGTCTGAATGCCCCTGTAACATCTTGGAGCAATTGAAGTCTATCTTCAGCGACTTGTTCCCTCAATTCCTGCAAACAAATTCAGAACTTGTCAGCCAAACCCTTCAAGTAAGAGAAGGCACACAAATAGGCAATTGCTGAATCACATAATAGAGCAATCTTGGGGATAAAATTACATACAGGGGGCATGTCAACTAAGTAATTGACATCTTCAAAAGACATGGCTAGTGGTTGAAATGGAAGAATCATTCCTCGTTTTGGAGGAACTCTTGTTGCCAACTCATTATTGCCTTCCAAACTAATTGATTGGATGTTCATTCTTCTGACCTGCATTTCGACTGTACAGCCAATAAATGAAAGAATTTGTTATAGAACTGAAAATGATGGAGTTCATCTACCATCTACTCCCCTTAAACTGTTCAAGGAACTCTGAACCACTCTAAGTTAACAGTTATCTTACAGGTATTATTGTCATCAGAAGAATATCGTCATCTCGATCTCGATGGCTTCCTCTTATGCCCTTTTTCTGTACAATATTGACCGATTTTGTCAACTAAAGCCCATTTTTTTAATTGATGGCACAAATGTAATAAAAGAAATCAAATATCAGTGCTCTACAAAACATTATCAACTGACCACCAAAACATACCCATTTCAGAATCGATAGCGAAAAAAAGAACAAAAAAAAAAAAAAGGGGGAAAATAAAACACCAAATATCAATTATGCACTCCTTGAATGTTTGATGGGAGCAGACAAAGATAACCACATCGAGATCAGATTTCTTTAAGGCTCTAAAATTCCCAGTACCATCCCATGGAGAATATGGAGTTGCCACTCCTTTGTCATTATTATCATTGAAAGTGAAAGTCGGTGTTCTTCTTCCAACTCCCATATTCCTCCTTGATCCACAATGCAAGAACTCTGCTTCAAGAAGGAGTATAGGTTCAGCCCAACACTATAAATACGTTCCAGTCGTCTCCAGACAGCTTGAGGTTTCCCAAGATCTATGAAAAAAAAAAACCCACCTTATTCATATTTGAAAGACGAACAAAACGAGAATAACAACCTAGTAGTGAAGTAACTCACGATTTAGATATTGAACGAGTACTGAAAATCCCAACAAGGTGCCCGCTCCTAGCCAATACCAATATTATTGTGCAAAGATGCCATGACTCTTCAACGCAAAAACACCCAAGTTTGTAGTATTATCTGTACCCTGAAGGCCAACACGGTTCCATGGCAGCAATCAATTAGATGAATAGAATTGAAAAATCCTCTATAGTCCATAGTTCAAAGACTTCCTCAAGGAAGCTCATTTCAATCCTCGAACGTCTGCTGCTTTAGAAAATTAGGGGATCTGCGAAGAATAACAAACAGGTAGCACTAATGTAAGTGATCTGATCATGTAAGTGATTTGATAATACAGGCTGGCCTTTTGGCAGTTTTTTGCACCATTTCTCGCCACAGTAAGCCTCCTCCTCTGGCTACTCTCCTCCCTCCATTGCACGCCCATCCTCCACATACACCCGACAGCCTAGTTCTCACTGGCAATTCGAGTGGCTTCCCTTATTTACCACCTAGATCATCACTGATAGTTTCACGGCTCTGAATTCGATCCAAGATGCTCATTTCGCAGGCTTTGCATCGCAATGGAAAAATGAAACCATGTTAAAAACCTAAACCTAAACGTGGTGATTTTCTATTAGCAAGGTGCATGGCAGTTTTTTATTGGGTAGAGGGACAACGCTGTTACAGTGGTCTGAAAACCAACTTCTGAGAGAAAAATGCCTTATGGTGTAAATATGATGCTCTGTTCGAAGAAAAGATTCGATATTTGAAATACAACAAAAGTAGAGGGAATTGTTGAAGCAAGTTGTGAATAGGTATTTTCTTTTCAATTTTGAATACGCCTCCTCAGCTTCCTACTGAAGAGCTTGCAGGATTCGATGCTTAAATCCACAGTTGCAAATAGTGACATGAAAAATGCAGCCTCCTCTACACAAGTTATATGCCTCATAGCCAATTGCACCATAGGCTTGTTGTTGAACCCTACTATTGATTCAGGGGTTTTGAATTATTCTAAGCTATACGAGAATGGCGGTTTAGTGGCCAGGCCAGCTGCGGTGCCCGATTCTTTTAATGGCAGTTTTGCAGAAAATGATGAACGGCTTGTAGAGGGCAGAAGATATGACAACACCCAGACAAGCCTACAAGATTGACACTAACAACAAATTTGCAATAGAAATGAAATTGCACAGAATGAAATCCAAGAGCAGTGGAAAAACAAAGTACCTATGTTTTTTTAGTTCTTTGGCTCTTTGAATCAGAATTCCTACAACTAGAAACAATGCAACTTCTCTGTGCAAACCCAGGCAAACTAAATGTCACCAGTAAACACCATTTATGCAGCAGGGAGGGGCGGTCGCCATGACAAGATGTTCAACCACCTCCTCCATGAATAGCAAGCTATCTAATAAATTCATAATAAATGCCAAACTGAGAAAAAAACACTTCATGTTTCGGACGAGCTCTTTCACAGGACGAGCTCTCCAAAAATCACCCACGGCACTCCAGAATTGCCGGACAACTGCAGTTCTGACCAACTCAACAGTCACGGCAAAGCCTATGAACAATGCTCAGCAAAGAGGTGGAAAACACGCGAACACTGAAACTTGCAGGCGAAATGGGAGGACAGAGCAGGGCAGCGACTGGAAACCTTCAACCATCAATGCTATCACTTGCGGAGAAGCCCGGAATGGGTTCTAACCTTTACCTCCAAAACATCCGGAAGGCCCGACTATCAGCACGAAGGTTTTACACAGACTCAACTTGAAAACACGCGGAGGACCAGCGGATCACGAAGGAGACACGCGGGGATGGGATTAAGTGCCAGGTCCAACCATCAATGTTGTCACTTGCGGAGGAGCCCGGACTGGGTTCTAACCTTCACCTCCAAAACATCCAGAAGATTTTCAAAACACGTGGAGGACCACCGGATCGCGAAGAGGACACGCAGAGGACCACCGGATCGCGAAGAGGACACGCGGAGAACCACCGGATTGCAAAGAGGACACGTGGAGGAGCACGGTTGGTCGAATAGACGAAGAAATGAACAGTGTTTTTCCGAAGAACTTTGGAGAAAAACGCCTTACGGCGTAATTAAGTGCATCATAATGTGGTTAGGCTATAAACAAGAGTTTCTTGACGAAAAAAAAAAACAAACCTAATGTGTTAAGCTTAAAGGTGTTATACTAAAGGTTTCAATTAGGGAATGCTAAGATACTAGACAATATGGGGTTGATTAAGATCAACTTGGCCTAGTGCATTAGTCATGTGTGTTTTTAGTGTTCTTTTGCACTTAGTCAATTCATAGTTACTATTCTTACTTGTGCCTAAATGATATGGATTTTTTTATATTCTTGGAATGTACTGAATTTATCTTTCTTCTTTTTTTGGTCTTTTTATTCAATGATCTTTATATTATAGAGGGTAATTTAAGGATGTTGGTGTAATCCTTCATATTTGAGAGTATAATATTGTGTTGGATGGAATCATCTTGAAACATATTTTCTTTTTGTTTTCTTCTTTTTCTTCTCTTTTGCTTTTTATGTTTTTTTGTTATTTTTATGTTTTTTTTTGTTTTTCTTCATTTTTATTTTCTTTTGGTTTCTCTATATCTTTGAGTTTTTCTTTAATTTTTTGGTTTTTTTTCATTATTGGGTTGAGAGGTGCTTTACAGCTCAGTATGGAAGAGATCTTGTAACGTAACCTTCCTCATGCATGTAACGTTTCCTCATGTAAATGTCGGTTATTGCGTCGAGAGGTGTTCTACAACCCAGTATGGGAGAGATCTTGTAACGTTACATAAAATTATGTTGGCTATAAATAATATTGTCGATTATGAGGGAGATGTTATAACATTATGTAACGTTATGAGGGAGATGTTGTAACTAACGTTATGTATATAGGTTATAAATAATATTGGCTATTATGAGAGATGTTGTAACTTTATTTTTTACTAGTAGATTATGATGTAGGTGTTGTAACGTAACCTTATTGCTTTTTACTTCTAAAGTAATCCATTTAGTGGTTTTGTTGGCCATTAAGTAAACGTAATAAATAAAAAATTTAATTATAGAACAAAATAACTGAATCTGGACAACAATACAAAGCTGTGAATTGCAAGGCGATAATCCTCCGGAACATCTGACAGCACAGTTTATATCGGAAAACACAGTTTAAGTTGCCCCTTCGAAGGCGATAGTCTACCCAGTCTATGAGAGCTGCAGCTAAGCCAATATCAATACGAATTACACGAATTTCGTGTGATGGTTCTCAAATGATATATATCATTCAATAAAGGTCATGAGATGGAAGAAGTCACTACGCGGGAGATAAGTGGCCAAAGCTTGGGGCAGCACGGTGAAGAAATATGCAGGCCTGAGGAAAGCCGATGACGCGAGGTGCTTGACCGCTATAGGTATGATCTGCGATAGGGAGAGCAGTGTAGATGCGAAGGGACAACAACGTGAAGGAATATGCTGGGGGAGCAGTGCAGACGCCTGCAGTCTCCTGGCCATAAAACCGATGGATAGTCAAAAGAATTGTTTTACAGCTCAAGGAAGAAACGATCCAAATCAAAACACTGCCATCTCTTTACAAAATTGCACGGTCTCTGCTGCGCCTGATTTCGTTCCGGTGAAGAATTTTTTTCAAACATTCTTAGGAATGGAAAAATTACTCTCGCACAATTTATATGGACTCATATATTGATGATGTCGTCGATCCTGCAGGTTGGTTAGAATGGTGAGGGGACTTTGCTTTGGCTATGCTATATTATGGAGAATATATGAACTCGGGACCTGGGGCAGATCGAGTTAAATGGCCTGGCTATCACGCCATGAACATTTCTGATGCTCAAAATTTCACAGTAGCTAATTTCATCGTTGGTGATGCCTGGATACAAGAGGTACCCTTCGATGCAACCTTCGACTAAAACAAGAGTGAAAATATCCTCATGTACTCGTTCCTTTAGAGCTTTTGTTATATCAGGTGCAATTGGTACGGATTGAAACATATTAAGAGACGGCCGGACTAGCATTTTGTTGAGCAATAGTGATTTACATTGCCAAGGGAAAATGCGTTGTGGTATGGATGACGCAACGTACTCCCTTATCTCCATTATTTATTTCTTAATTTCAATTGTAACATTAGAATACAATGCAAGAATAAGCTATCAATTTACATTGCCACAAGAAAATGCTTCGTCGTATATTGGAACCTCCCTAGTTTGTCTCCTTTCTTTATATCTTAATTTCAATTGCAGCATTAGAATGCACTCCAAAGCTAAGCTATCAATTTATTTGAATACATTCTCTCTTGGCACGAGACCTTTAAAAATATTGATCGAAACAATATTCGTTGAAGATCCGTCCAGAAATATCAATAACCTTTAAACAAAAATAAGTTTCTTTAGGTGTAATGCTACACATTTGTTTAAAGGGTGTTTGAACAATATTATTTTATTTTTCATATTTCACAACAATTAATTAAAGATATAATATTACAGGTTAAAAATCAGACACAAATTATTATAGAAAATTATTTAAGACATAATATATCATATATAAAATATAAATAATAACTTCAAAAACATTTAAATTTGATAAATATTTAAAAATAAATAAACAAACATAATATCTAAATTTGATAATTATTCAATAATAAGTAAACAAAATAATAAGATTGAAATATTTTTATTTAAAAAAGTATATGTAGAGATTATTTGTAAATTATAATCTAAAATGGAATCATGATAAGAAGAAGTCATATAAAATAATATTATTTGGAAATAGTGTTTTTTCTTTACATTATACATCACACATTGATTATATTTACATGGCTAGGCCTTATTTCGTGAGGGGGGTTCATGAACACTTTTCCAAATTCTCGTTTCTTAGGCGAATCATAACTGGACTCGTCTTAAATGTAGTTTGGATTTTTCATTGTTTTTCTGTGTTCTTCCACACTACCAAGAAGGCCATGGAAAACGCCATGATTCCAAAGGCGTCTCGGACAAAATCATCAATGCCACGAAAATTAGGTTTCCTCGCAGAATATAAGATTTTAAAGAGAGATTATGTTGGAGTGGGAGCCTTTTGGGATTTGGAAAAACCTTCCCTGAGATTAAATGTGGTGCACGATTTGAAGTGGTAGGCCTTGGATACTTGAAAATATATTAGCTACCTATCTAGTTATTTCAAATTATAATATATAAGACATTACAGGCTAAGCGAATCTCTCTAATTCTTACATATACATTGAAAAAATATAATTACACACTTCACTCTTGAGAATGATTGGTAGGCCAATCTCTCTAATTCCTAAGTGGATTTGATCCCTATAATGACAAATTTTAATTACACATTTCACTCTTGAGAATGATTGATAGGCTAATCCTTCTAATTCGTGAGTGGATTTGATCCCTATAATGACAGTAGGTTATTATTTTGATTGATTATTATGTCATCTACTTCAGAGATTGTTAATTGTGTTAAAATGTCTTATTCTAGTACAGAAACTAAAGATAGTAAGCTTACATGGATATATTCGAAGGTTAAAACCATGTGCAAGGCCTCCTAAACAACCATACAAGGCTTCCTAAGCAACCATGCAAGTCTTCTTAAACAACCCATGGTAAAGTGCATTCAAGGACATTTGTTAAAAAATTTTACTCAATTTCAATTAAAAATAAAAAAAATAAAAAATAAAATACTACTAAAAAAATTATAAAAGTTCAAAAAATATATTATTTCAAACACTAATCAATACCTTTATTTCACAAAATTGTTTTTCCATGAGCATTGTAGCAATCATTAATGAAATAAAATTAAGATATGGTGGAATTCTCAATTCATTATTATACTTTAAAATTTCTAAAAAGATTACAGTTGTAAAGTTTTGGAAATTGTATGGTCAACGAAATCCCAAGTTCATAATTTACAAATGTGTTTTAGTAGCATAGATCTATCTTTAAAAAATTCTACCAATTATCGAAATAGATCAAATTTCTAACTCTAAATCTTTTTTAGTGGAAATGTTGAAAAATTGTACAGTAATGTAGAATGTGCCTCTTCTAAGCAAAACAAAAGAGGAGTGATTGTTTGGGCTAAAATGCAAAATCCTACACTTACTGTAAATCTAAACCATATTTTCATTTATTTAATCCTTATAAAATTTCAGCTGAACCTGCTCCTTACAATGTTGATCAAACTCCAATTTTGTGTCACAGCCCACTATTGAAACCACCTTAGATCCAATTCCTAGGCTCTATCAAACGCCAAGAGGAATCAAATCTCCCGAGGTGAAAACCTCTTCTCAGGTATTGCACTCAATGAGATTTGCACCTTAGGTGATTTGATCCCTCTCGCCCCTTGATAGAGCCTAGGCTTTGGATCTAGGCTAATAAATATTATGAAGAAACTTTATGTAACGTTATTCAGAGAATCTGTCGTAGTTATAATATACCTCGCACCTTATCTCTTTGCTGGTGGGTTTATGGGTCGTAGGTTCTCAACGATCTTCCCTTCTATCGCCATCACAAATCTGCGTGTTCACTTCTTTTCAGCGATGTGGTAAAAACTGATGCCTATCTTGTTCGTTAAAACACATGCACATATCAATTTCAAATATGTGATCAAACAAGGTATTTTAAAGATATAGAAATAAAAATAAACTAAATTTAAAAAATCGAAAATAAAATAGCCAAAGCAAAATAAGATGCAGGGACAGTAAATAAGAAAAATAAAATTGATTTCTTCCGGGACTCCATGAAGAAAAAGGCATGTTGATTTCGTTACGCGCAACAGGTAATTGTTAATCCCTCATAATTGCTCTCTTTCACTGCGAATTCGTACTGTTAATTATTCACAATTTTTGGAATCCAAAGGCCTGCAAACTCGTTGGATCTGAAGCTTTTAGTTGAAGCCGACCTTACTCTTCTACAATCCTGGCAATACTGGGATGCGTTGTTTAACATGACAAAACACCACATTATCATTAAAGACGAAACTCAGAAGTGAAGAAACAGGTAACTTCAATTTTTATTTTTTTTTCAATTAAGCGCAACCGCCTTAACTTTCTCATGATGAGTAAAACATATCATATCAAATGTGTTGAGGATCAAAGAAGATCTTTAGCTTTTGATATCATGCTGATGATTTGGTGACATGGTTGATTTTAATGGCTCCACAATTCGTGAGACTCGGAGTTAAACAATAAGGTCATAATATATTAAAATACATTGTCAATCTTGAAATAGACGATACACATCAAATTATAAATGAAACTATCGCTTCATCCTTTCAAAATGTACCATTATCTAAGATATAAAATAGTAAACCAATTTTGACTAAGAACTTCTTCGCACGGTGAAATCCACCATGAAAATAGGATAAAATGTATCATGCCTAAATCCTTTGAAAAATTTATGCACAAATCTCAATTAAAACATTTGAATACTTTTCCTTTTTTTTTTTTTTTTTCAAAGGTGAAATAAATGGAAATAATTAGACCTTAAATGTTTTTTAACATTTGTCAACATGTTTTAAATATATATTTTTAAAAATGAAATTTTAAGATTTAATTGAAAATTAATGTAATATATTTTTTATATTTGTTAATATTTAAAAATAGAACAAAAGAAAAATGTAAATGTAAATAAAATTTCTTATTTCAATTTAAATTAAATCTTCAAGTTTTAAAAATAATAAAAATACTTGTTGTTAATATTTAAAATAAATTAATTTTTATAATAAAAACGAAAGAAAGATGAAAATGTAGATAAAATTTCTTATTTCAATTTAGATTAAATCTTGAAGTTCTAAAAATAATAAAAATATTTGTTTTTAATATTTAAAATAAATTAAATTTTTATAATAAAAAGTATAAGAGAATGTGAAATCAAAATATCAATGTTAAAGTTAATTTAACTAAGTGAATTTGAAGCTTAAAATCAAGTTAAATGGCTTTAATTAAGAATACTTGAGTGCAATAAGTGAGAAGAGGTTTGCACTTGGGAGATTTGATCCATTCCCAAGCTTGATAGAGCCTAGGATTTGGATCTAGGCTATTTATACAAATTTTCTTTAAATTGTTGTACTTTCTTTATTTTGTTTATTAGTTATTATAAATTCTGTTATTATATTCATTTTTTTGTTTGTTTTTTTGTTGATGTTTTTTTTCTTTTTATGGTCCTTATTTTTTAGTTAGTTTATTTATTGTAAGTTTTGGACTTTAAAGTATAGTAGCATAATTCTAGTACTAATAAGGATACAAATACAATTCCATTCAAAAAAATGCGTAACTAAAAAATCCAAAAGTAGACTCCTTATATATAGTATTTTTAATTAAATATAGACTAATATATTATAAATGTTATAACCAAAATTACTATTTAAATAACAAAAAAATATATTGAGATGAGTGTGGGTTAGTTATTAATAATTATTTATAGGGAGAGAATACTATTAGTTATTAATAATTATTTTAATAACAAAGTAAGAAATATTTACTATTATGTACTGAATTACCAAGTATGAAATTGAATGGCATTTATTTTGTAATGTTTTGATAATTAAAATTTGTTCTTTTTAAATAAAATTGTAATGGTCTCCTATGATTACATCAACAACAACTACTATGCTTTAAAGTGGATTTTGGTAGTATTCATGTAATTTTTTTTTAGTAAATTCCAAATTTGAAATTGTTTTAATTGTGATTTTGAATGCATATATAGATTCATGTCCCTTTCCAAACCCTCACCACATCCAAATTATGCAAGTTTCATAGGTAATATATGTGATTTTAAGATCTTTTAAGATTTCCAACTAGACTCGAACAAAATAAGATTTAGAATATTAAGTTTACACCGTGATTTTTTTCCATTGACTCTCTCCCTTTATCCTTATTTGTTATTTTTTGTCTTTTACTTTTAAATATCTTTCTTTATTTTATTTATTGTTTTTTAATATTTTTTTAAGCTTTTTATTATTTTCTTCTTTTTCATTTTTATTATATTTTACTTTAGTTCCTTCTTTAAAAAATTTGTCTCAACCTAATTTTGTTATTTTTTTTTGGTTCATTACAACTTTATTAATACTTATATCTGATAATGTATAGCTTCTAACTTAACCCAAAATTCTGAAACACAATAAATCCAGAAACCATTTATAACATTATTACACACTATAAAAGCTTAAAAGATTTTCTTGTTTTGATAATGGATTGGGTCTAAAAACTTGACCCAAAATTCTCAAACACAATAAATCCACACTATAAGAGCTTACAAGGTTATCCGAAAGCCATTTATAATAATATTACACACTATAAAAGCTTACAAGATTATCAAAATGTAAAAGCTTACAAGATTATCAAAATGTAAGGCAATCCAATGGTAAATCTGGTATGAAAGTCTCTCCATAGATTGGGATAGATTTCCCAGTAGATACGAGGTATTCCGACAATTACCTACAAGTTAAAGCGTTAGAATAGGACAGTGGATCACAGGCAGGATCTTGGCGATTTTCTCTAGGAGTCCATTCCGAAATGGTCGCTCACCATTTTGAAAAGGTTAGATGCAAATTTTCCACTCTTTTCTTAAGCGTTGTAGGGACCGGAATATCATTCTTGATTTCGCTGTGATTAAGCATTTTCACATAACTATAGGAACAACTCGCGTTGTTTAGTAAATGAAGCATGGTTTTAGTTAGGGCTACAATTAAACGTATCAGATTTGAACTAGACAAGCTATTCAACGTTAGCCTTTCCCTGCATTTAAAATTAGCGAATTGTTTGTGCCCATGGTCTTTGCAAAATGATCGATAATAGCTCCTTCCACAAAGCGTTTAAAATTTAGTAGTCTGCTACCAATTCGAAGTGCAAGAAATCCGTCAAGCTATCAATAAGGAGAGAATCGCTTACCTATAAACGGCAGTGATTTAGTTGACGAGACGGCAATGAATCCACAAACAATTATTGTGGATGCAGGTGAAGTGGCTACTGATGATGTTTACAATGGCATTCATCCAGAAATCTTACCAGATACCATTCAGACTTACTCCCACACAATATGGAATCAATATATGGATAGATAAGCATTGTTTACAATAACATTCATTCAGATTTTTTCCAGTTAAAAAAAACAAGAACATTGAGTTAGAGATCTTAACTGCTGCCAGTAGGATGCACTCCTGCACGAAACGTGATCAACTCGAGCCCATTCAGTATGCAAATAATACAATGGATGGCGAAGCGTGATCAACTCGAGCCCATTCAGGATGCAAATAATATAATGGATGGCGAAGTGGTTTATGATATTATGATCATTGTTAACTATCAGTGAAGTGAAGTGATGATGTGGGCCTCTTGCAGGCTGATTCTGTTCCAGGTGACAGCAGCGTGGGTGTGATTTCGGCTATTAAGAACAAATCCGTGGTTAATATTTCCAGCCTTCACTTGGATCCTGACTCCCGTTACCTATCGATGACATTGTATGCAATGTGGAAGTTGGCATTAAACACCTACCTCAAAGTGTTGCGGAATAGATTAGGCAATAGCTCTCTTTGACTCTCAAGCGTGTTAAAGCTCCAGCAACAAACCTAAGCAAGAAGGAATTTGAAGCATTAAGAAAACTATGACGCAATAACAATATTGTTATCCTTATGGTAGACAAAGGAGTTGCTAGTGTAGTCATGGATACATGCAATTACGCCAAAAAGATGCCTGAACATTTGGACAACATTTGGACACGAGTGGTTGGTATAAGATATTGTGCTAATGAGAGATGACTAATGCAATCAAGAAATCTTCTCAACATGATGACATAAAATAAAGAAGAAGCTCATTCACAATCTATGGCCTTTTCAAAATTCATAAGACTAATATTTCCCTTAGAGTCACTGTCAATACTATTGGGTCTCCATGTTGGAGACTCATGCAGGCTTAACTGTCCGTAACCGATGATATGCATCAGTTCTGTTTAGACCATCACTATGGCATGTTTCTTATTTTCTGCTAATCAGGATAGCTATTATGTATTGTAATCTTTTACACACATCAGTACAAAATTATTCATTCATTCTCTTTGTTTTCATTATTTTTCTGTTTTGCAAGCTGTGTGTTATCTTTCTAGCTAGATCTTTGTGTGCAGGTATTCAACACTCATCTACACTCCAATCTATCTTCTTTCCAAAATCTTAGCAAAAAAAAGTTCAATTTGGAATAAAAGTTGAAACCTTTAATAAGTAATACAAACTCTTTTTGTTGGGTGATTTCAAAAAGACTCGCGAATTTACCCTCGGACTCTATCACCGTTTTCATTAGGGTTTGAAGTTTTTTCTAGTGTTTCCCACCATCTGGTAGCCATGGCAGCGAGCAATGGTCACAGAAGGAATCCCACTTTTAGTGCAGCTCTCTTGAGAACGTTGTCGGCATCGAAACCTCTGCTGCTGCAGCGAACGGACCCATCTAGGCCTTCAGCAAATCTCAGGAAAGGAAAGGGAGGTGCAAGGACGTGAGAGAGTCCGCCTGAACTATCAGGCACTGCAAAGACTCCTGGAATGGATAGTTCATGCACGGAGGACACGGTTAAGGAAGGGTCCAATTGTAAGCCCAAAACACAGCAGATCCCCCGATATGAAATCACCTCGACTCTAGTAAGTCAACACCTCGAATTCATGCATGATCACGCTATTATTTGCAAGTTTATCGAGCTTTGGCCTTTAGAAAAATCCCTAACATGATGGCTAACCAATACCTGGAAACCAAAAGGGCAATGCGAATTAAAGTTATAAGGTCGAAAGGTTTTTTCACTGTAATCTTTCATAATGTTGAGGATAAATAGATAATCTTCCAAGGTGGACCATACATCCTGCCCTTTGCAGGCCTGTATATGTGCAACTGGAAAGAACAATTTTCCTCGGAAAAGGAAGACTTCAAGATTGTCCTAGTCTGGGTTAGGATTTATTCCCTGCCCCAGGAATTATGGAATATTGAAACTCTCACGGGCATTGGAAACACATTGGGAACGTTTGTCCAAATTTCTGACGCAACCCTAGCAGGAATGTACACCTCATATGCCAAAGTATGCCTATATCTTGACATCTTTGCAACTCTCTCGGAGGCAATTTGTTTAAGCTATCGAGATTTAGATTGGATTTAATCGATTTACTACAAGCACATTCCATTCAGGTGTCGTAAGTGTCATGAGCATGGCCATCTCTTTCGAGATTGTCCTATGAATTCCAGGCCTTGCCCTCCTACCTCAACTCCCAAAGTTGATGAGGATGGTTTCACTAAAGTAGGAGGAAAGAGCATTTGAGTGGGCCTAATGGTTAAGAACAAGTGTTATCTCTCTGGAGGTCACAGGTTCAAAATCGGTGGGGGGTAGGGTTACTCATTTGGCCTACTATGACAAGGCTTGAAGGGTAGGCGACCCCACCGAGACGTCTCGGCCCCTGCTAAGTCACAAATTATTGGTAGATCTAGCTTGTAGGCTAATGGATATACTCTTGGGAGGTTGTTGTTCCCATGGTCTAAAAAAAAAGTAGGAGGAAAGAGAAAGCAGAACAAGAAAGCCCACCCAAACAACCCTAACCCGACTCTTCCTCTTCAAAACAACTTCTCTATTCTTAACGCACTTGACCCCCTGGAGAAAAGTATTCACTCCCCCCCACTTGCAGCCAATCTTAATACCACTAACACTATCAACCAATCTTCTCTAAAGGAATATCTTCTGGCAATCCAACCCATCACTGCATATGTTTCCCCTTTTCTAGTTGCAGAATATCACACCATGACTGAAGAAGAAGAATTCGTAGAAACAAATGATATGGAGTGTTAACTCTAATTTTACCACACATGGTGGATCACACCTTTATGGCCTTCCCTGTCCCTCTGCAGACTCTTTAGACCCCATGGACCATTTTTATACCTTTGATGTTTCCAATATCATCCCTAAAAACATGCAATAATTTCCATACGCGACCTTTAATCCCTTTCTCATGTATATACGTGGATTTGACCCTTAAACCCGCGTACATCAGGATGTGTGCAAAAGGCCAAATGATTTTGGAGTTTTCCTTGATGTGGATCCGAGTCACTTGTCTCTTGGCCTTCCATATGCCTTGAGATTGCTCAGATTCAACCTTCCATTACCCCATTGAAGAGCTATATAAGGAACCCTTTGGATACATTGAAAGGGGAGGAATTGAAGAGCAAGAAAACTATAGTCCATTGTTGCCAGAGCTTTTACTTGAGTCTGCATCCCGTTGTCCCTTGGAGCACTTTGTATTCTTCCCAAGCTTGCCTTTTGCTTGTGAGCTTGCTATCGAGAGATGGAGGATTGAAGTGGGGGACTCAGTTTCTCCGATTCGCAGACGTGCCAACAGAGGTTGTCATTATTGTAATCTTTGTTTTATATCAATAGAAATATCTTTTCATGTCCAATAATGTGTATTTAAATGAGTATTTGATCCATGGATGCTTTTAAATGCTTATATGTTATTGATTATATATGTTAGAGTAGGTCTAACACAATTATATATAGCATGCTTGTCTTGTTTGCTGAATGTTGAGGAAGCAAATTGCTAATACAATCGAGATTGGAAAAGCTCAACGGGGATCTACATCAACCGTCCGGAATAAGGGACGAATCGAGATCCTTTAGTGTTAGATATTTGGTTTCTCTTGCATATAGGAAAGGATTGATTTCTGGAGTCAAGCTGTCTGTTGTGGTACCCCAAGCCATAGAAATTTTTCTCCGTAACAGAATTGGCGACTCTACTGGGGACGTTCCTTACTTTTCTTTGGGGTTTGGGGGCACAATGTGCTTGATATTATTGACTTGCTCTTTGTTTCTCCTTGTTTCAATGTTGCATTTTATAGTATGTTCATCCATTGACACTTCCCTTTATTGGTTTGACCCTTGGCCTGCTTTTTACCACTGTCTTCTCTGTATACGCAGGTTTTTGGCTAAAAGTCGCATACATACGCGGATTTTTGGCCAAAAGTCGCGTATATGTTATACCAAAATCCTATCACCACCGTTTGATAAGACCTTTAACTTACATACTTGCCCTTAATCCCAGCACTTGGAGTGGAAACCCATGTTGTTTGTCAATCTTTCATGAAAATACTCAGCACCGCGCTTTCCTCGTTATCCAGGAGTGGTACCTTCCTCGCATCGCCTGTATCTTGTTTACCATAAGCGATGCAACCGCTTATAGCCTTTGGTCCATAAGCATTTTTAACCTCAACCGCTTTGTCATAAGAGGCAAAAGGCAGTACCTTGGGTCAAATGGGAAAAAAGAGAGGTTTCTCGAGGCTTCTAGATCATGAGCCTTGTGTCCTCTCTTATCCCTAACATTGTGGGTTAGTTGAGCTCGAGATCCCCCATCATAGGATCTTAGAGGCCACCTCATCCACAAATCTCTCAACCATTCATATCCATTGAGCCTTATAAATACAAGCTCATGTCCATGGTTGAAGGGGGGATCCATAGAGGTATTGTTATGTTGTTGGATTAACCACTTGGCCCAAGCCATTGGAGAGCATAGAGAGCAAAGTTGAAGATTATGGGGATGAAGTGTTGGTTTCATGGAGATGCATGTCGACACTAAGGCTTAATTGGTTGTAAACTTCTCCATTCATCTTAATGCAAAGGTGATTTCCGTCCCACATTATTGTTGTTGTTGATTTCACATGTAAATGTTGTTGGATTCCTTAGTCACTGACATGGATGAATAGATTATGTTCGGGTAGCTTTGATGTGTTTGTGTGTTTGATCTTATTGCAGGTACACAGGTTTACTGTCGAAGTGGCATTCCAGGTATCTACGACATCCAGGGAGGGTCTTCATCCTTTGTCATTCATTTGTTCTGGATCTGAACCATTCAGACCAGAGGAACAACTTCTATCCGCAGAAGGTGAAATATTCCTGCTTACAAATTCGGTGACTCTGTTGGGGAATGAATATACATATTAGTTGATCTGATCTTCTTTAGTTCTTCAACTCTTGTCTGAATCCAGGCTCCTTCTCCAACTCTCTCCAGTCAGATCTGCTATCTGACTTAGTGGATTTTGGTTTGAAACTTCCAGATCTGTCTAGATCTAAATTATTTTTGACCTTTTATGATCTTTCGCATTCTCAATCTATCAGTTTTTACCCTGATCTGGTCTTTTTCTAACTTGATCTGTCGTTCTCTTTGTGTTTTGGATTTTTACAAGGAACCACGCTTATGTAGTTGGCGAGAAGCGGTGCCACCGCCTGAACCTAGTTAGCAGCCTGCGGTGCCACCACCTAAGTTCTGTTGGCGAGAAGCGGTGCTGGTCCAGAACTACTCTGTCAAGATCTGTCCAGCGTGGTGCCAGGTAGGCATCATTCCAAGACCTATTTTTTCTCATCTTTTGTAAAAAAATTGAGTTGATTTGCTTTCAACCCTGCACTGTCAGGCTTGTGTGTTAGAATCTAATGCTTGTGGTTTGAAATTTTATGGTTTAAAGATTGGTTTGATTGGAAAATTCAAAAGCTAGATTAGGCTTATTGATTTTTCATTCACTTTGGTGCTTGTTGGTTGTGATTGTGAAAGGACTTCTTGTTTTTGAAAAGCTTAGGGTGTTAGTAAGATCTCTTTTCATCTCTATGATATAGACTGAAGAAAAAAAAAACATTTAATTAGCGTCTAGGTTTCATTTATTGTTTGCATAGAAAACTTCTTTTACCTCCTTTGAAAAAGAAATTTTTTGACTGAGGTTAGGTTATCATCATTGAGCATTGGACATTGGATCTCTGATTGGCTTTACAAGCTTTCAGGCTCTTCATGTTCTTTTGTCTCTTATGCATTTAGTACTATCTCGCCAAAATAAAAATATGGTAGTTTTAAGTTAGATTTGGCTATGTTTTAAGAGAATTGAAGATAAATTGCATTTGCATGTAGTGTGCTTCTTGTTTTTCTTTTAGGAAAAGAGACTCTTCCCCTTCTTATTGCTTTCAAAAAAGAGAAATCAGTTTGGAAAGTGTTGTTTGTCTTTGATTTTGTGTTCAAGATTGTTGTTTGGAAATATTTTTGGTTTTGAAACAAAATAAAATATTCTCTTTCCCTCCTGTAAGTAGGCATACTTAACCATAAGCATACTAAATGGTTTTACTTTTCTGTCAAAACACCATGCATTCACCTAACCGTCCACTTTAAAATTAACGGTAGTTATAGGTTAAAATTTACATAGCAATTGGAGTGATAGGTTAGAGACGTGTTCGGGCATCGTTAAGCATAGGAGCTGTCGTTATTTGTCCACATTACATCCCGGGACTCGCATGGTTCTTCCACGTATCGTCGGTATATCAAACGGCCTTTCACGTACCCTTGAGGTATATAGAAAGGTGCTTCACATACTTGATTGTATATCAGAAGGCCCCTTGTGTACGGTTATGCATTAGACAGCACTACAACTGATTTGAGCTCCCATGTACCTTGAGTATATCGGGAGACCCCACTAGGATACCTTATCCATCTGAGAAAAGCCCTTTGGTCGTCTTGCTTGGAACCATACACCAAAAATAGCATTCAGGGAGATTACTACGCATGTACCCTCGAGGTATATTGCGAGTGGCACCTTCTTGACAATCTTGGTGAGAGACCTGACTATCTGAACTCCTCCTATCATTTTAAGTGTGCTTGTTTGACCTATAGCTTGTGTAGGGAAACTTTTTGGTGTGTTTTCTAGTTTTTCAAACCCTAGGTTAGATAGGAACTATACAAACTAGCTGAGTTAAGACAGTCCATAAGAGTATGGGGCTTGCCACCCTATTTTATTCCTAGTTCAAGAGAAAATCCAATGGAAGCTATCGACCAAGGAGCTGCCACCACCTCCCAGGTGGGAGATAATGTGGTTGTAGAAAGTGGAGGACCATATTATTCACACTCGCCTCCCTTGGTCCAACAACCTTCTCGGGAAAATACCTCGTTCCATTCTCCCATAGAAGGTCATGTGGATGATACCACCCGTCCGAACTATGGTCCCAATGCTCCATTTTGGGACACACCTGTAGGACATGCCATTGCCTCATTTGGCACCTGTTTAAACTCTTCTGAAGATGAAGAAGAACGTAGGCAATACCATGCTGCCATTCTCTGTGCACAGGAGATTTGACAGGAAAATAGATGACCTATTAGGCACACCACCATTACGTTTCACATATGTTCCTGTGGGATACTGTTCACTGGATGATTCTATGAGACCCATTGAACCGGTTATAGATCGCACAGTAACACCACACAACCCAGGTCAAAATCCCACTCCCACCACCTCCCATGTTATGTCTATTCCCAATCTTCCCAGGTCTTCTGCACCTGGGACCCAACCTTCAATTCGCGTGTCGTTATTACCTTCTAGTGCCGAGGGGCAACCCCCGACACGACCTACGTTGTCTTGCACTGGAACTGTACCTAGTCAAGGACAGATCTCTAATATAGAACCATCTACAGTTTATGTCCCTCCCACCCACACTAATGTGGTTAATCCCCCATCCAGTTCAGGTCATCCCTTGGGGGCACAACCTATAACCAATCAATCTTCTGGAGGTTATGGTTATCAAATACATGTAGGAAACATTAATCATCCACCTAATCCTACAGAAATGCCTTATGCTAGAATTCCATACCCTAGTAATACTTTTACGCCATGGGGGAAACCTAACTGGTCTTACATGCCAGCTATGGGGGGGATACCTATACATACTGTAGGAGGTGTTGGAGGACCCCCTTATGGAGGTCCTCCCCCTGGGGGGGCCCATGGTCCCGAAGGGCCTGGTGGTTTTCCTCCTCATGGTCCAAGTGGTCCTAGGGGCCTGGTGGCTTTCCCCCTAATGGCCCTGGAGGGTCTGGTGGCCCTCCTCCTAGCAGTTCCAAAGGCTCTAGTGGTTTACCCCCCAATGACCTTGGAGGGTCTGGTGGTCCGCCTCCTGGTGATCCTAGTGGTCCCAGAGGCCCTGGTGGTCCTCCTCCTAGAGGCCCTAGTGGTCCTAGTGGTCCTGATCCAGGAAATCAACCCCCTGCGGGTGGATTTTCTGTTAGTTCTTCGTCACAACAACATGTCTATCATTCCACTTACGGTCCTACTGGTAATTATATGCCATATCAATATTACCAGTATGTGCAACCCAACCGTCAGTTACCTTTCCTAGCAACTTTGGACTTGCCTGATTTGTCCAAGTTGATTAATGACCCCATTCGACACAATCCCTTGTGGCCTCCCATTCTGGTAAAGTTACCACCGAACATCCCGAAGTTCGATGGGAAGCAGGGAGACAATCCGAAAAACCATGTCATGACATTCCATTTGTGGTGTTCTTCAAACTCCCTCATGGATGATTCAGTTCGGTTATGACTTTTTTAGCAAACTTTGACCGGTACAGCCGCGAAGTGGTACATTGAACTCCCACAACATTCGTTTGTGGATTTTGGCTCGTTGGCAACCGTATTTCTTACACACTTTCAGATCCCTATTCGTTATGAAACGGGTACTGATCTCTTAACTTCTCTACGACAAAACACCTCCACCCACATATCCGATCATATTCATGAATGGAGAAGGCAAAGAAGGCTTATTAAGGCTCCTATTCCGGATCAGTTATTAGCTGATTGGTTTACCAAATCTCTATTGCCTCCAATTTCCCGAGATGTGGCTATGGGAAGTGTCATTACTGAAGAGCAGGCTATTAGTCAAGCCCAATACCTAGAATTGGTCTATTCCCAGTCTGGAACTCTTTATGACTTAATTCCTCAAGCTCCTCGCCCAAGCACCGATCCCGCCAAGCCACCAGTAGAAGTACCTGTTGATGGGATTGTTGGTTCAATCCAGTCCCCGTCAGTAGCAAAGCCTGCCAAGCAACCCCAAACTACCACCCCTACTCCTTCGACTCCTAAGGTTTTCGCCGAGGTCAATTCTATTCAAAGTACTCAAACCTCGGGCAATAATAAAAAGAAGGATAAAAATAAAAATAAAAAACACGAAAACCAACAGGAGAATCCAAGACCAACCAACAGTGATAACAATAAAGGTAAAATAAAGGCAAAATATCCATGTCTTCTATGTGGAGATGACCATTTCTCAAAAGAGTGTCCCCATCGGGACGAAATCTCCCAATTTCTAAAATCAAATCCCGCACCCGTAATACTCACGTATCCTTTTCCCTCTCAACAACAACTGATAGACCACATGTCTAATCAAGGTAACTATAGTTCGTCAGAGGAAATTCATATGATGTCCTCGGATACCATTAATCTGCAAACTCGAAGTCAGAATTATGACAAACCCGCCGACAAGAAAGAAGATCATTCTTCCTCAGGGAAAGCTCTCTCTACTAATTCTCCTGAATCCTCGTCTACTGTCCCCCTATCCATCGAGAAGCCTACTCTCGACATGATTTTGCGTCCACCCAAGAGTACTCTTCGGAAGGTTGTTTTTAACCCCAATGCCTGAGCTGCTCAGTTTTATAATGTAGTTGAAGATCTCGCTCAAGCACCTTGTGCAATGTCTACCTTAGAAGTACTCCAAAGTTGCCCTACACAGCACAAAAACTTGTTGACGGCATTAGGAGCTTTAGACCCGGATAATACTCATTTGATTCATTTCAATGTTGAGAACTATAAATATAGGTTACCTCATAAACTTTTTTTTCAGATCATTACGAAAGTAGTTGGAAAGAAAGTTTTTTGAACAGTTCTAGATGAAGGAGCTTCGACCTCGGTTTTGTCTCTGTCTTGTTGGAAATCTCTCGGCTCTCCCAAGCTTGTAACATCACCTACGACTCTCAAGGCCTTTGACGGACGGGGTTTCCAACCCCATGGTCTCATATCAGCCCTAGCGGTCGAGCTTGGGGGAAAAAATGTTTCCATTCAAGTAGAAGTGGTAGATGCCCCATTAGATTACAACCTCCTTCTAGGAAGAAATTGGTTCTACGCCATGACTGCTGTCGCTTCAACAGTATTTCGAAGATTCCAATTTCCACATCTAGGGAGAATTGTTATCATTGACCAGTATGTTGGATGTTACTACCTACACGGATAATAACATCCCCATGTTAGGCCAATCCCCTCCTCCATAACAGTCGATTGGGGTAGGTATGTTGAAGGATTCATCCCTTATGGGGATTTTTCCATCCACTCCTCCTAACACGGATACCGCGACAGTCCACATGATCGCCTCATTTGATTATGAACCTAAAGGTAAACAATTTATTGAGTCCACCTCGTTGAGTTCACACGAAGCAATGTATGACACCATTCAAACCTTTTCCGATGATCACACTAATGACTTTCATCTAGTGGATTCGGATCCTTACCATTTACCGTACTGGTTAGAACCTTCTCTTCCTGTTCTAGATTATCTCTCTGAGACTTTTCCTTTCGATGAGTCCATTATCAAGATCATGAATACGAACGAGTCCATTTGGGAGGATCACCATCATAGATCCATGTTCCTCCCCAATACCAATGTGGTTCACCATGATTATGCATCCTTGTTTCCTACTGATATTGTCAACGTCCCCCAAAGTCCTATATTGTTGCAAGACACGGATTCTGAAGGAAACCTTTGCAACATTACTCAGACGAATCCGATTGACATATCAGCCAAGCCTACTACCATCAAGCATGTTCATGTTGGGTAAAACTACTCGGCAGATGAATCTGAAGCATACAAGGCACTTTTCAAAGAATTCTGTGATATTTTTTCCTGGTCCTATGAAGAGATGCCGAGGATGGACCCATCCATTATGGTCCATGAGATTAAAACCTATCCCACGGCTAAACCTGTCAGGCAAAAATTAAGGCAAGTCCATCCTCGGAAGGCCGCAACTATTAAATTTGAAATTGGCAAACTTCTCAAAGCTGGGTTTATTTATCCTGTACCCCTGACGGAATGGGTATCGAACATTTTCCCTATCAATAAAAAGCAGGGCACCATTAGAGTCTATATCGACTTTAGGGATTTGAATAAATCTTGTCCCAAGGACAACTTTCTTACTCCGCACATCAATCAGATTATCGACAACTATGTTGGAAGTGTCATCATCTCATTTATGGATGGCTTCTCTGGCTATAATCAGATTGAGATATTACCCACCGATCAACATAAGACGGCATTCATTTACCCATGGGGAACCTTTGCATATAAGACGTTACCTTTTGGCTTGAAAAATGTTGGAGCCACGTTCCAGCGTGTGATGTCCTATGCGTTTCACGATATTAAACATATTGTTGAACCGTACCTTGACGACCTCCCCGCTCATTCACATCGACGAGAGGACCACCCTGGTCATCTTAGAGAGATATTCCTGAGATGTCGTCATTATAATATACGGCTCAATCCGCATAAATGTGTTTTTTGCGTTGAGACAGGACGTCTGCTAGGTTTTGTGGTATCCAAAGATGGCATCCAGATTGATCCTCTGAAAATTGCCGCCATTTTAGCTCTACCAGCCCCAACCAATCTCCTTGAACTCCAAATTTTGCAAGGGAAGGCAAAATTTCTATGTTGTTTCGTTGCAATTTTGCAGAGAAAATGCACGGTTATATGCATCTCCTCAAGAAGAACACCCCTTTCTTCTAGGATGACCAAGCCCAACGTGCCTTTGACAATATTAAACACACTCTGACCCATTCACCCGTGATACACCCCCTGGATTATTCAAAGGATTTTCTCTTGTGTATTGCTGCCTCCGCTACTACCATCGCTATGATTTTGGTGCAAGAAAATCCCAACGGTCAGGAGCACGTGATTTACTACGCCAGTAAGAATCTCATGGATTCTGAAACTCGCTATTCACGTGTGGAAAAGTTAGCATTGGCCATGGTCATTGTTGTACAAAAATTTCATCACTACATTTTGCTCTGGACAACCACTGTATTGGCAGACTAGAACCCGATGTATTACATCCTGACTCGTCAGGCTGGATAGTCATACTTCAGGAGTTTGATCTGGAATTTTCCAAAGTCACATCAAAGAAATCCTTGGTCTTTGTCGAGCTCATGTATGATATTCCTTGTGCTTCAACAGAATCTGAGCCCAGTGATTCACTTCCGGATGAATTCCTATTCCTAATTAGCACCACCAATCCATGGTATGGAGATTTGCTTGTTTATCTCCAAACACAACAATTTCAGCCGCATTTATCCCGTGACGATCGTCGTCATATCCGTCACCACGTGAAATACTACCTCATCTTGAATGATACCTTGTATAGACGTGGGATTGATTCTATTCTCCGGCGATGCCTCACCCATGAGGAGGCTGAACATGTGTTGAATGATTGCCACTCTAGAGCATGTGGCGGTCATTTATCTAGGATGGCTGCAGCCCAAAAAATCCTTCGCACTGGCTATTTCTGGCCTTCCATCTTCAAATATTGCCATGAGGTTGTTAAGAAATGCCCACCTTTTCAACACTTTTATCCCAAAAAGCGCATTCATCCTACTCTGCTACACCTCGTCATTGTCGTTGGCCCATTTTCCAAATGGGGGATTGACTTCATGCATTGTAATCCTACCTCAACCGAGGGGCATGGTTACATCATTGTAGCCGTTGACTATTTCACAAAATGGGATGAGGCCATGCCTACATATGCAGAAGATGGTAAGACTGCTGCTCTCTTCTTGTTCAATCATATCATAGCTACATTTGGAGTCCCGCAGTCCATTGTTAATGATCACGGATCCCATTTCCGTAATCAAATGATGGAGGAACTGAGTGCCAAGCTAGGTTTTCGCCATGAAAACTCTACGCCATATTATCCACAAGCTAATGGTCAAGTAGAGGCCATTAACAAAGTTTTAAAAACTATGCTTTGTCGGATGGTTGGAGATCATAAATCCAACTGGCACCACGTTCTTTTCTCCACTCTTTGGGCTTATCGGACTTCTGTGAAAATAGCCACTGGTTTCATGCCATTCCAGCTTGTCTATGGACTCGAAGCTGTCTTACCGATTCAATGTTATATTCCATCCTTACAACTTGCCGTCGAATTTCTCCCAGACACTTCCGCAGAGGAAGAAATATTTTTATACTTGAATAACCTTGACGGGACTTGGAGAGATGTTGCCTTGGCTAATGAGGCACATAAGAAACGTGTCAAGGTGCAGTATGATAAATCCGTCCATCCTCGTGCCTTTAATGAGGGTGACCTAGTTTTGACTTACGATCAGAGATATGACAATCTAGGGAAGGGTAAGTTCAAGTCCATGTGGTACGGACCTTTTGTTATTTCTAAGGTTTTAGAGAAAGGATCCTACGAGCTCGTTAACTACGATGGAATCCCTTTAGGGCAACCTCGCAATGGGTTGTACCTAAAAAGGTACTATGCCTAGGTCTTTCTTGGATAGTATCCTGTATATATGTATATTGCTTGGCTTTTAGTGTGCTTTTAGTATTTTCAAGATGGTTTTGAGTTTAGTGTCCATATCTATTTATACCATGTTTTGGTCATGCAGATGTCTTTCTACGGCTTCGCTAATGGTGCTTGCCGCCACACCTTGAATCTCGCCTCAGCTGCTTGGGTTCTCTATTCCCCAGCTGAAGATTCGGTCAGTTCAGGAGCGGTGTGTATAGGTCCCGCTACCAATAACATCGTCGAGTATCAAGTAGTCATCGGTCTTCTGACTGAAGCTGCCTCCCAAGATGTTCGCAATCTGGTAGTCTTGATGGACTCACAACTTGTGGTTTGCCATATGAACCATGTATACACCATTAGAAACCCTGTGCTTATCCACCTCTTCCGGTGAGTGCGTTTGTTAGAAAGATCATTTGAAACCATCACTTATAGGCACATCCCTAGGGAACATAATGTAGTTGCTGACTCATTAGCTAATTACATCCTAGACTGGAATATTGCCCATTCATAACATTGAAATCAAACATGGTTCATTGTAAATAAACATTTAAAGACACATAAAACTCATGTAAAATACATTCACCATTTGAGACATATAAACAGCAGGTAAAAGTCTGTATATATATATATATATGAACAAGTTTACAAAAAATAGGTCACGAGACCTCATCCGAAGCACGTAGGCTTTTAGGAAAAATCACCATACAAAATCCTAAAGCTATCAGCTTTCAGTATATATCTCATACACTAAATGTCTAGTGATGCTCATGGTAGCACATCACTACCCGAGCTACTCTACGTAGCATCCTAATAAATCGACCCGATACTCCCACTATAAGTCTCTGATACCTCATAGGGAGGTCATCAATGGAAGCATCTGGGATATCCAAGGTCAACCTCTCCAGGTTTCCCTCTAAATCCCCGGTGATATCATCGCCCTGTGGTACAAAGCGGGCTCCAGCTCGCCTATCCAATGGGGAGGCTCCCCTAGGTCGCGTTGCTCCAACATCTGTATGAGAATATCCAGGTCTCGTTACTTAACATAAAAAGTATAAAACATCAAAAAACATAAAAACATTTCATCCATTTTAGGGTTTTTAGCTTCTCACTGATGTTGCCCCATTGGCTGCTAAGTGGGAGCGGTAGATCAAGATCTCCACAGAATTCTGTGCCCGCATAAGCATAATCCTCCACCATGAGGATCTGATTGCAGATCCATTTAAAGAACGGGTCACCAAACTTCACCTTCCCCCTGCCTGCTCCTGTACGAGCCATAATCTGGACCCACCTCAGCATACGGGGTCCCACGCTCTCAAACTTCTGAAGACCACATGAGGTCTCATCTGTGGTACCCGATCGAAGAAGAAGCAAGCTAAAATGGAACCAAAGCCAAACTGCTTTAGCTCTCCCTGCTGACACTTAGTCAGCTGATCTTTGAATATCAGAAGCATGGACCTAGTTGAATATCGTGGGTTCCATGGCCTCTATGGCATATAACATGTGTGCCCTAGAAGCCTGGTGCACACCCTAACTCCTAGCCACCCTCTGCATGGTAAATAGGACAGTCCGTAGGGGTCCTTCCGTCACTACTCTGATGGGGATTTTCTTCCCCGATGTCCTCGTCCTCGAAACACAGTGACGATATATCAACTCTCAAGTGGTAATATCCCCTCCCCGGGAACCTGTCAGTGAGATGGGAGCACCCCGTCTCGAGAGACCAGTCAAGAAGTAGATGTCCTCTACCTCCACTGTCAGAATATGGGCCCCAACCTCAAAATATTGCTGCTCTGGATTCCACATCCAAAGTATGTGCTCTAACAACCGCTCATGTGATACCATGCTTGGGGTCCAGAAAAATTTCAGAAGCCCACAGTCTCGTAATGCGGCTATACAACCTACATTTCTTTCAGCGAAGGCGTCCTCATTGTCATGTTGTCTTTATTTCCATATCACCATGATTGAGCAACAAAAACCTGCCAAGAACAATCATAGCACACATTAGAATCATCTCCAATCATTTAAATTCAAAAGAATGGTTTAGTATTGCTTGTGCTATTAGTTTGAAATCTCTACGGTCGGCACTGCCTGTGCACTGTTGGAGATAGGCGGTGGCACCGCTTGTTAGCTTTGTTTTAGGCACGGTTCTAGTGAGGTACCACGTATCCCGCAAGGGGTATGCGCAATGTCCATTTCCATGGTTTTAGGGCTTGCCATACAAGCCCAAAAGCCCATCAAAACTCAAAATGAAGACTATGAAAAGAAAGAGTAGGGTTTCAGCTGTTACCTACAACTGACAACGCTCAAATCTGACAGTGGGAACTCCTGGTATCAGCTACTGAAGAACTGACTAGGAAAGTGCTCCAAATGCTCTCCACTATGGGTAAATTGTAAAATGATTTGATTTTTTACTATTTACATGACTTATATACACATTTTTAGGGTTTGATATACTATAGTTTTGATTTAAAATCACTTTTTACTCGAAATTTATCTATCGTAATCCCTTAATGTTCATCATGAGCGCATTTAACACTTGTTTTTGAGTCGATTGCAGAATAGGAGCACCATAGCAAAAAGTTTTGGGAGTTTGTTTATGACTTTTTCATACTTCCATAAAACGGAAAAAGGCGATCAGCGTTTGTTACGACGCTTTGGTCACGCTCCTTAAACCTAGTATCAAAGGTCCGAGTCCATTTTCGATTGTTTCCAAGCTCGTAAAAATTGACACTGTGTAAAGAAATCTCATGGAGTCTTCTTTCACTTCTTTTCAGGATCCTTAAACATGAAAAGATCGTCGAGTCCATTTCTTATTCTTTCCAGGCTTGTAAAAATTGACATTGTGTAAAGAAACCTCATGAAGACCTCTTTAAACTCTTTTTAGGCTCCCTAAGTACGAAAATATTGTCGAGCGTTCTTGTCTTCTTCATGCTCGTTAAAACATTTGAAGAGTCGTATCTCCGACGGTAGGTTATCTCTTTTTCGATTCGGATAGACTATTTACGAAAGAGGAACACTCCATCCAATCATGACTATAAGAGTTCTCTAAAGTATGATTTTACACTTTTTCGGGCCTTAGAGACTAAATCATATGAAAAAGGACCCCTCTGGAGTATTCTTCCGTAATCATTCAGAGTCTCTAAAGATGAACGATACCGAGTTTTCTTTCATTGGACTCGTTAAAATTAAACATTGAGAGACCCGTTTTGGGAACGAACCCCTCCTCTCTCAGGTTCATAAAACATATGAGTTTGGACTTGTCTTTCGACAAGCTGCTATCGAGTGTTTGTTACCCTCTTTGAACTCGTAAAACCGAAAAGAGGCACTCATCGATCATGATGGGGAAAATGGGAAGGGAATCATTTTGCAAATAAATGCCAGTAGTTTGTCATTACCTTTGAACATGGCACTTGTCTGCATATCATGTCAGTCAATTGGGTATTCAGCTAATCTCTGTGACGATCCACTTTCATGAGTCGTGCCACTCCTTTGAGTCTTTCAAAAGTATGCATTGTCCACTGTCGTATTATGTGTTTGTCCCGTCCAGTCATGTTGCCAAGTCTTGTGTCGTGCCGCCCAATGTTCAAAGGGAATTTGAAGAAGTTTTACCCCTGCATCCAACACAGTCTTTGTGTCAGTACTTTTGAGTCAGTCCTATGGTTACTACATTCACATCATTCCAGAACTATGTTTTGATTTTTGTGTCGTCGATGTGGGACTCATCATGGCTCTCCTTTGACAAGACTATTCCCGTCGACATAAGCTCATCATTCGGGAAATAGTCTTAGAAACAATACTTAGTACCTTGAAATCTGTATACCTTAATGACAGATTCTCTCGCTCTCGACATAGGTTCACATCATTGACCTTTGATCAATAGAATTGACTGGGTGTTCGACATCAGGACATCTATCCACACTCAGTAGATTGTACTAGGGTACCTTGGGAATCATTGACATCAATGGTGATCTCCCTTGCATCTGTTAACGGTTCACATCATTGGCCTGTAATCAAGTGGTTTCTACCATGTTCAACTTCAGATCATTGTAATCACATGGATAGAATCGTACTTTGTGGAAGATGAGATGAAGACCCTGGGTATTTGTTTAAAGCACTCATTGCTTTCCCCTAGGTTGCGATGGAGTTTTGTATATCTAGCATGGATCCACATTTGTATGGTTGTGGCTATGCTCAAATTTGCATCTGTATGACATAGATCTATGTTGTATGTCTGGTAGCTATGTCCAAGTTTGAGTCCTCTATCACATGGATCTATGCTATATTCTAGTAGCCATGCTTGCTTATTCCTCCCATGGATCTGCCTTGTATTGGTCCATAGCCATGAGTTGGTTACTTGTGTCTATGAGTCAAAAATATTGATGTACTACAGATGCCTACTTAACAACATGCTCCGATCGAGAAAACATTTTCACCTCGTAGCGACGACTTGTTCTCTCAAAGCTCTCGTTTATCATATCCCTCTAAGACTCATGCTTTGGGGGGCATTTTGTTATACCAAAATCATGTCACCACCATGTGATAAGACCTTTTACTTACATACTTTCCCTTAATCCCAGCACTTGGAGTGGAAACCCATGTTGTTTGTCAATCTTTCATGAAAATACCCAGCACCGCACTTTCCTCGTTATCCAGGAGTGGTACCTTCCTCACACCGCCTGTATCTTGTTTACCATAAGCGGTGCCATCGCTTATAGCCTTTGGTCCATAAGCATTTTTAACCTGAACCGCTCTGTCATAAGAGGAAAAATGTAGTACCCTCGGTAAAATGGAAAAAAAAAGAGGTTTCTTGAGGCTTCTAGATCATGAGCCTCGTGTCCTCTCTTATCCCTAACATTGTGGGTCACTTGAGCTCGAGATCCCCCATCATAGGATCTTAGAGGCCACCTCATCCACAAATATCTCAACCATTCCTATCCATTGAGCCTTATAAATACAAGCTCATGTCCATGGTTGAAGCGGGGAACCATAAAGGTATTGTTATGCTGTTGGATTGACTAATTGGCCCAAGCCATTGGAGAGCATAAAGAGCAAAGTTGGAGCTTATGGGGATGAAGTGTTGGTTTCATGGAGATGCATGTCGACACTAAGGATTAATTGGTTGTAAACTTCTCCATTCATCTTAATGCAAAGCTGATTTGCATCCCACATTACTGTTGTTGTTGATTTCACATGTAAATGTTGTTGGATTCCTTAGTCACTGACATGGATGAATAGATTATGTTCTAGTAGCTTTGATGTGTTTGTGTGTTTGATCTAATTGCAGGTACACAGGTTTACTGTCAAAGTGGCATTCCAGGTATCTACAACATCCAGGGAGGGTCTTCATCCTTTGTCGTTCATTTTTTCTGGATCTGAACCATTCAGACTATAGGAATAGCTTCTATCGGCAGAAGGTGAAATATTCCTGCTTACAGTATACACGCAGGTTTTTGGCCAAAATCCGCGTATACATGCAGCTTTTTGGCCAAAAGTCGCGTATATGCGTAGTTGTTCTTTAAACAGTGGCGCACATCCTCCCTTTCAATGAGTTTGATGTTGTGGGAAGTTGTTGGGTGGGTTGTGAGTGTGGTTGGGTCTTCCTTGGGTCTGATGTTGTTTGTTGGATGCTTCTTTTGTGACCAGAGACCGCTTTTTCATTGATTTTTCTTTGAAAGTAGTTTTAGTCATTTATCTTTTTTGTTTTTCCATTAGTGCATTACTCTTTTTTGTCTCGGTGTCTTGTTGGGCTTGTGTTTTATACTTGCTACAAAGACTGAGAGTTTTAGATGACTTTTATTGCATTTTTCATTCTTTTATATTGAAAAATACAAGGTAGTTGCATTTTTTGCATATGGATTTGAGGAGGTACTTGCATTGGATTTCTTGGATGAGAGTTTTATTTAGGATTTCATATAGGAAGGATTGCATTGGCATTTGGAAAGGAATATATATTTATGCATCTCATGTAGTGGCATACCCTGTTTTTCATTTGACAAATATTGCACTTAGCATTGTTTGTTATGGTGTGCATATTTACTTCACTGCTGAGTCATAACTTCATTAGTTGCACAATCATTTCCTTTTGAGTAATTACAGCCAATTAAAATCAATGCATAATTTAAAATGAACTACACATTTTTCTTTTATAGGGTTCACCAACAAGAATAGGATTTAGGGTCTTGGAATAGTTCATTGTGAGTAAATTCTCCAAGACCACTAAACGAAACATGTATGTGTCTGTCCAGGTGAGAGTGTGAAATTCCTTGGTATAATTAGTGTTTCTCTGGATCCTCTTCTTACAAGGGAGTTAAGCACGAGGCAGTGTGAGCGGTTATGATTGGGATGACCCCTGGTTGTAACTGAGTAGCACCGGAGATATTTCTAGGATTGTATTCGTATCTAGGGGCTCTTTCGAGAGTTTCGGGCTTTGCTACCCTACCCATACGATTGATCCCGCCTGCGACTATCTACCTAAGCATTGGTTATATTGGGGTGACCTTAGTTTCCTTACCTAAGTTATCACAGGGGGTACTTGTAGAGGTTATTCTATAGGTGTCCTGGCCAGATAGAGGTCGAACAGCACAGTCGCTTTATGTGTTGAAGTTGAGGGCCACTATAATTGGTTATATACTTCCGTTTATAGTGTATGGGAGTTTCGAGCCTCTCCTAGGCGAGACATACCTGCTGCATTCGGGAGCTCACATATCCTCCCTTTGGTTTGCTTGTATTTTGGCTATATATTTTCTTAGGAGTGTGCTCTTTGTGCGGTAGTTGGCATTTCAGATCGTAGTTACATGAGTATATTTATGCTCTCTTGAGTCCGGGTCCTTTTATTTTCAGCATGCCTAGTATCTTATCACCCATCCTTGGTCCTAGTACGGACCCTGGTGTCAAACTTGGGGGCATCATAGTCCATTACCCTGCTTATAGATTTGGGAGTGGTCACATTCCACCCTCTACTCCATTTGTGGAGGATATTGACTCCCTTCTCTCAGTCTTTACACCGGTGGTCACCCTCATGGGGGTGGTAGTGGATGCATGAATGTTGGGTCTACACCTTACTTTCCTTTTTATGTCCCATCGTTCACCGCATTGTTTCCTTTGGGTGCAGTTGTCATGATCATTCCTCCCTATATCCTATAGTTTGGATTCTTTATTGACTATTTCGGGTTGTTTTGGACTAATATGGTTGTCATGTAGGGTCCAGTTTTTGTACACTCTCTCCGAGGTTTCAACCCGTTCGTTCCTATCACAGGTATTATGTCTAAACTGGCATATATGTTAGGATATCACATCTTCTTGCATTTATGCATTGCCTTATGACCATTCCATCTTAACCTTAGGTACAAACCCATTCCATGGTATCCCGGAACCTTCATGCTGTTGTTGGAAGTGGTACTATGTGAATGGTAGAGATTTCCTATACATGGGTGTCCTAGTTAGCTCCCCTTTGCATTTGGTACCCATGCTCTGAGTCCTCTCTTAGGTCCGGAATTCCTTTTTATAGTACCCCCATGACTTTGAGCAATAGCTTCATACTCCTCTTGACCTTTATGTTGGCCATCTCCCCGGGACTCCCTTATGTCAAGTTGTAATTGCATTATCATGAGCTTTGCCTGCCTTATTGGCCTTATGTCGGCTTCCTTGACTTTGAGTATCAGCCATATAGCCCGAGCTTGTCTCATGTCTAGCCACGTAGAGCCATTTTGTATGTCCTTTGCAGCTCAATTCCTTATTTTTACCGGGAGGGGACTTTCCCCCGAGTGTCGTTATCCTACATGTGTGTCCTTGCATTGAGCATAGGTATGTTCTGCTGCTTGGAACTAGTTTGTTTGCCCCCTTGACACTTGTCTCCTCCTAGTCTGTAACTATAAAGCACGTTTATTCTTTTTCAAGCTTTTCAAAATATTTGAAAAAGTCCAAAAAAAAATCAAAAAACCAAAAAGCCAGAGAAGAAAAGATGTTATCTTTGGTAGCAGTCGAGTCGTGTCGCCTTCGAACAGAGCACTGTATATCACATCCGTTGGTTGGGTTAATAGTTTGACTTTAGGAGTTGTACTCGTTTCTCTGAGTTTATCTTCACCGACTGGTTAAGCTTCCAATCCCTTTGGAGCCTCTGTCGATGCCTCAAGTGTCGCAGAGATGTCCTAGTTTTGTATATAGAGTTTATGCTGCCTACATTCAGTCACCATTCCCTCATTCCAGCGGATTTCATCCCATCGAATTCAGATCATTTATTCTGGGATAGGAATCTAGAGTCATTTTTGAGTGCCTTGAAACTTGCAGTCATCAGTGGGAGGTTCTCTCGCCATTGACAGTTTTGGGAATACATCAATGTCCCTTGATTGATGGATCCTTTCAAGTGTTCGACCTCAACACATTTATTCACACTTGTTAGTTTGCACTCTAGTACCTTGATTCCCATTTTCATTATCGGTGGGCGATCTCGCATATGTTAACGGTATACATCAATGGCCGGTAATTAGATGATGGAGTACTATGTTCGACCTTGACACCTCTATTCACATAGTAGGACATGTACTCGTAGTGGTTTGTGTAGACGACCTTCCAGGCTGGCGGCATATCATATATGCTACCTCCTTGATTGTGCTAGTGTTCATGAGATTTCATCTCTCGTGTTTTGATTCCAGTATATGTCAGATATTTCCAACCATTATGGAGATCTTGATCTGTATATATCTTCATCATGGAGATTCTAATCTATCTATATTGTACATGGTGATGACCACACATGTCATATTTTGTATCATGCCTATTCATGGCTATTGTACTCTTATGTATCCGAGACTGCTACATCTACTTGCAATTATGTGCAGAGTTTTGATCATTGTATTGTATTGATTGGATGGTTGGTTCTTCCACTAGGTTCTTCATCACTCCACTTCTGGGATGGACTTATAATGTATTTCATCCATCGTATGACCCCTTTGACCTCACACATTAGGGGGCATCTGTTACAGCTGATTTTACCACACATGGTGGATCACACATTTATGGCCTTCCCTGTCCCTCTGCAGACTCTTTAGACCACATGGACCATTTTTGTACCCTTGATGTTTCCAAGATCATCCCTAAAAACATGCAATAATTGCCATACGTGACTTTTAATTCCTTTCTCGCATATAAACGCGGATTTGACTCTTAAACCCGCATACATCAGGATGTGTGCAAAAGGCCAAATGATTTTGGAGTTTTCCTTGATGTGGATCTGAGTCACTTGTCTCTTGGCTTCAATATGCCTTGAGATCACTCCGATTTGACCTTCCATTACTCCATTAAAGAGCTATATAAGGAACCCTTTGGATACATTGAAAGGGGAGGAATTGAAGAGCAAGAAAACTATAGTCCATTGTTGCCAGAGCTTATACTTGAGTCTGCATCCCTTTGTCCCTTAGAGCACTTTGTGTTCTTCCCAAGCTTACCTTTTGCTTGTGAACTTGCTATCGAGAGATGGAGGATTGAAGTGGGGGACTCAATTTCTTTGATTCGTAGACGTGCCGACAGAGGTTGTCACTATTGTAATCTCTATTTTATATCAATAGAAATATCTTTTCCTTTCCAATAATGTGTATTTAAATGAGTATTTGATCCATGGATGCTTTTAAATGCTTATATGTTATTGATTATATATGCTAAAGTAGGTCTAACACAATTATATATAGCATGCTTGTCTTGTTTGCTGAATGTTGGGGAAGCAAATTTCTAATACAAGCGAGACTGGAAAAGCTCAACAGGGATCTACATTAACCGTCCGGAATAAGGTACGAATCGAGATCCTTTAGTGTTAGATATTTGGTTTCTCTTGCATATAGGAAAGGATTGATTTCTGGAGTCAATCTATCTGTTGTGGTACCCCAAGCCATAGGAATTTCTCTCTGTAACATGGAGCTAGGAGAGCTAGATGTAACTACACCAAAAGCAGCAATCACAATAGGCAAAACAAAGAATATTCCTCAGCAATAATGGGATCTCCTAACAGATCTATACAACTCCATGGATAAGGACAAGCCAAATACCAAATAGGGGACTCCGTCTGTGAGCGGCCCAAATCAATCACATCTAGGAACCAAAGCTCAAAAGAAAAGGGATATGCCAAAAATTCAAAGCAATACACTGAAAAAAGGAAGAAAATCTAACAAACAGCTAATTCAGGAACTGGGAATCTACTTAATAGACTCAGGGCAGAAATCCCCCTTAGAAAGGCACTTCCAATCCCAAGTTTGATTATGGATCTAAAACTTATCACCTAGAACATACGTGGAATCATAAGTGATTCCAAAAGATAATCCCTCAAGAATAGGATTCTTTTTTAGAAACCTGCAATTCTAATGCTCCAAGAAACCAAATGTTCGGAGCAAAAGCTCCAAATCTTCATTCAAAAATGTCTGAAAAATGCCCAGGCAATGGCTCTTGATGCCAAGGGTAGCTCGGGAGGACTGGAAATAATTTGGGACCCTAATCTGCTACATATGGAAGGTTTCTTCTCGTCTATTCACACTCTCTCGAGCTAGTTCAGAATATTGGGGACCAATCAAGCAAGAGTGATTACCAATGTCTATGGACCACAACAAACTGAACAAAAAATCAGCTTTCTTAATCATTTAAGATGGTTTCATGATCAAATCCCTTCTCCAAACTGGATCATTGGAGGTGTCACATACCCCGATTTTGTAAAATTATGTAATTTGCTTTATTATATTTTGAGACATTAAGTTAAACTTAATCCTAAGTAGGGATTGATGACTCAGCAGAGTCAACAGTTATGGAGTGTAATTCAGAATATTTTATTAATAATAAATAAATTATGGAGACAACAGCATGGGAGAGCTGTTAAAAGAGGTTACTGGTCAAACTGGTGGATGGAACTAGGTGGAAAGGCAAAAGACAAGTGGCAGCATCCTCAAACACTTCCTAAGTTGCAGGTGGCAACTTCCCTATATTTGGGGTCATGATCATTCCCCAAGAAAGTGGAATGTGAGCAGGTGTCTCATTAAATGACAGTTAACCCAACTAAGACCTAGGCAATCTTTAAAAGTACTCAATGAAGAGAGCTCAGGCTGCTCAGTTTTTATTCCAGAAAAGAATTTCATTCAGGTGAATGTGATTCAGGAATTTCATTGAGGAAAAAGGGAAAGACAGTAAGTAAGTGTTTTGAGTGAATGTTAGCAGTAACTTGATTCTGATTACAGCTATTTGAGCTGAGAGAACTGAGTGATAGTTCTGAGTTGATACTGAGTTGAAGACTGTATCAGTTTTGCTGCACCTAGTTCCAGCTAGGGAGACCAGAGCAAGCTCGGGGGTCCTTGGAAGTCGCTGTCTGAGCGCTCTCCAGGAGTTGGTAGGGAGGAACGGCCTCCCATTGCTGTTGTTATCCACAGCATTAAACAGGTTCTTCATTCATTTCTTTTTTTTTTCTGAGTATAAATGGATGAATGTTATGATTATTTATATGTCTGAGTAAATAGTTAGTTCAGTAAAGTTAGTACTTCAAAATACCAGTAATTAAACATGTTAGTATTCACTGTGTTTTTCCACGTCTGGTATCACCAGACCGTACTCTAGCACAGTGTCTCAGTGTTGAGAAGTAGTAGTCTTCTGAACTGAGTCCCTATTTTACTTGTAGCTAACACAAATGTCTTTCTGCTTAATTTTTAGCTATCTTTTTACAGCTTAAAATTATTTTAGTCCTGTAACCTTGTTTCATGAAAAATACTAGCAGTAAAAGAAAATGAAAGATAGTCCAAGTATTTTTGCAGTTAAGTTATGATTGTTCTTCTATCTTGAAAGGAATTCAGTTTTATAGAGTTAAAATGAAAACATTACTGACAGAAGAACATAAACATGTATCTGTTATTTAGCTATTTTGATGTTACAAGTTAAAGCTTTTTTTTTTATCGACTATATTCTTAGAAAGAGAATGCAAATTTTCCAAGTTACTGTACACCCATTTATTTCAGCTAGGTTAAAGTATATTTTCCTAACTGTTATTCTTATTTTAAATCTGTTAAATAGATGCTATTCTATATACAAGTATCTATACAGATACTATATAAAAATTACTTTAATTATTAGTTAAATATTATACAGAAACATTCAAACATTAGAACCAAATAATGGTTATATCATATTAAAACGATAATCATAGAATATCAAGGAGTAGTATTATATTACAGTATTGTATTACAGTATTGTATTATAGTATTGTATTGTAGTATTTACGATATAACATGATGTTATACAAATAGTATAATAATATAAATACAAAAACCTAGTATATTAATACAGAGAATATAAATAATAAAATACTTATAAACTAGTCTTTTAATATGTTTTTATATATAAATAAATGTTGTTAAAGGACGTTAGTGTTAATTGAAAGATTACAAAAGATGAGCATTAAAACAATGATTATTAAAACATAAAAACAATAATTTCATAAAACTGCAGAATTAGGATTAAGACCCTAAAATCATAATCTTTGCGACTAAGTAATAAATAAATAAAAATAGTCATTTATTCACTACAGCCGCATCATACAAACAATAATACAAGCCTGAAGGCTACCCATTTATTGTACGGTTTTAAAACAAATAAAAATGCTTAAAATAAATCAAAGGTATATAACTGTACCAAAAGAAAAGGTATGTGTACAGGACGCTCGATAATCGAGCTTAAGCATTTTTAACTTAATCATTAACCTAACGAGACAAATGTCTCTTCACTCTAAATCTTTTAAATACAACCAACTAATAAAATTTACAGCTGGGCTATTAAATAAACGCAGTAAGCATTCTTTTGTTTTATCTTTTCAATCACAGCATTAAGTAAATGCAAGAAAAAGAACCAGTTCTCAATTTCTGATAAAACAGAGGGTAAAAACCCTACCCATAATAAGCATTAACATAAGAACTAAAAACTCTGTTTATTAAATAACCCACAGCTGCAATTGTATGGCTCACGGCCTATAAAAACACATTAACACAGTATTAACGCAAGGCTCATAACCTGCAAAGTTGTTTACAAAACCTACAACACTTTTAAAAACAAACTTTACATTCACGGCCATAGCCGAAAGACTCTCGTAAGAGTCAGGGTTTTACCCTTAGAGCTAAAAGAAAACTGTAAACAATAACCCTTAACGCTTGGAGGACCACAGGACTGCTTCAACCAAATCGCGCAATCTCATAAGTTGTCGTACAAAGATGAGGAGCCGTGAGGGACCAAGGCTTACCGTAGCCTACACTATCGAAAACTTTGTTGCTCTTCTATTCATCTGCAGCGAACGATATAGCTGGAAGACGCCTGCATTATTATATAGAGGTCGACTGTCAGTTGTATTAAATACAAGAGGTGTAATATTAATGATAACTTAGCAACAGAAGAAACAGTTCTTACCAGGATTCGCAGCTTGGATTTTTCTTCAGTTTAAGGTCACGGCCAGCTGTTGGATAACCGGCCAGATTGATGACGAAGGTTGGCTTACTTTCTTTGACCATCAAAAGCACGAGAAACCCTCCATCGAAACGACTGAAAGTTACAAACCCTATAACAGCAAGGTTCCTTCTCTATTGTTTAAACTCGCAGCTTGAGGTAGCACAGTTACAATAAACTTAAAGGATAAATACTCACGCAGTAACCAGAGGAGCAAGTTATCAATGAACCAAGCAACATACAATGGCGAGTCTTCGAAAGTAGCAACAAGTGTTAATACAATATATCAACCCTCGCGTGCAATGGCAGAGCTCATAAGGAGCAGAGGCACCAGAGGATACAAGAAAGATTATCACAGCAGCGTGGGGTTCCAAAGAAAATTGCAGAGCAGCGAAGGGCCGAGGCCGAAAGGAAATGAGAAGTTAGGGTTCAGTCCACCCTAATAAAGCGTCAAGATATGGCTGTCAATCAGCCACGTACACTTTTAATAATTTGGAATGAGGTGGGTTTTCCCTCCAAAGTTCACGACCATTATTTGTTAACAAACAATCATCGCTGGAATGATTTTAATAAGTCTTGAACCTTGGTTTATACCTGCACCTTATCGCCAAAAAAAACACTTGATTAGTAATAAAACTGTATAGATTGCATGCTACATAAGGTGGTACATGATATATATATATATTATTTATTATATATTGTTTAATATATATATTCCATGTTATGTAATGTAATTTATTATTACATGCAACATAAGGTTTGCCCACTAGTGCAATAAACATACATAATGTATAAGATATGATGTTTATTATGTTTAATAATACTCCTAGTTTCTTTTTATTTACATTGGCAAGTTATATATTGCTAAAAGTCCAAAGGATAAAATTATAGCATGATATATATAACTTAACCCATAGCGCGGTGCATACAAACATTAAAAGGTTTGTCATGTGCTAAAAGAGCTATGAAATAATGAATTATGGTAGTAAAGTAATTATTATAATTTTGTTTGTATACATATAGTTATTTTATATCCTCATGCATGTAATTATAGAGGTTGTGTACATATTCAAGAGTTATGAAGAATAAAATATGGTTATAGTTAAGTTGTTATACTATAACTACTTTGCCAATCAAATGTTTTATTCTTTTTAAGGAAAGTAATAAACCTATATACACTATGAGGTATATACCATTGATATTGTTTCTACTAAGATATTCATCATACCAACTAGGGTCTTGATACATCATGAAGAATTTATGATAATGAGTTTTAACAGCGTTGGGTTTCCAACCTAGTGATACTTCTGGAATAAGTTTAGTCTTCAAAAGAGGATTATAGAATTTTTTTAACTACAATTGGAAGACTTGTTTCAAATCATAGATCTTAGATGCTTCAATAAGAAAATTTATGGATTGATTTTTAATAATAGTCCTTAGCAAATTGAAACTGAATAGTATGCAAGCCAAGTATAGAATATATTCAGTATCACTTGACTAAAAGAAATAAAACCTGTGAGATTTTGAATCATTTTTACCATGGTAAACTGATAGAAGAGTAATGTATAAGTTCTTATACTTATCTTCAGATTATTATTTAAGTTTTTTCGCACTTGTAAATTTTACTGCGCCTCAGGACCTGTAAAGTAAATTCTTCTGCTATTGGTATGTGAAAAAAATGCATTTCTCTAGCATTAAAATCCAAAAGAAATTATAGCAGAAATAACAAGTTTTTACCTTGAGAAGTATGACTTTTCTGTCTAACTTATATAAACTTTTACTAAGCAAAATGTATGCAGAAATCTGAACTGTAACTTTAAGACTGGTTAGCATCGAACCACACTTCTTACCTGTATATCTGTAATAAAAGAAAATGGCTGCGTTAGCTCGAAAGCTAAGTAAGCCCAGCCCTCTACGACAAATCACCTTTTGTCACAAACAAAAAAATAATCAATAGCTGCAATGAAAATGCTCTTTTAAGTACAGATTATTGAAATAATCATTTCAGTAACAAATTAAATAGCATTAACTAATCATCCAGTTAACAACTGTTGTTAATATGATTATTATGTTATTTTAAAAAGTTTTAAATTTTTCGAAATTTTGGGGTTTTGACAGGAGGGGTTTTCAATATAATATCCTCCTTAGAGGAAAAAAAAGGAGGAATTCGAAAGCTAGACCGAGACAATCTCGCTCTTCAATTGCTAATTAGGGATATCAAGTTGGTTGATATGCAAACCTCCAACGGTATATATACTTGGAACAACCGTAGAGGGGGATAGCATCAAATTTCCTGCAAACTTGACAGCTTCCTTGCCTCAGACTCCCTTTTGCAAAAACATATCAATCTCTCGACTACTATTATGCCAATGACGGGCTCTGATCACTGGCATGTTTGCCTTAGGATGGAGATGGAAGGTCCCCATAACAACAGACCCTTCATATCTAAAAAATTCTAGCTATCTCATCCAAATTTCCTAGCTAAGATCAAAGAGTGGTGGCTGGAATCCGCTCATATTGAAGGATCCTACATGTAAACCTTCTAGCAAATATTAAATTTGTTGAAAAAATAAATCAAAACTTGGAACAAAAAAAAAATGCAATATCTTCAACGAGAAGATAATACTAGAAATGCAGCTTAAGACAATCCAACTATAGGCCATACAATCTGGATAAACAGAAGAGCTCAAAATACGAGAGAAGGAAACTCAAATCCAACTAAACATCAGAGATCAATAAGAGGATGAGCTATGGAAAAAAAATCTAGAATAAAATGGCTAAAGGAGGGTGAAAAGAATACCAAATTCTTCCACCATTCAATGCTGCAAAGAAGACATCAAAACAGGATAACCAAACTCAATTCCCAACAAGGTGGAACGCTGCAAATCACTGAGGAAATTGAGCAGGAGTTGACTCACTACTAAAAGAATCTACTTACTGAACCATCTGTAAACATAGCACCGGCTATAAATCAGGTGTTGCAACATATCCCCTCTATTATCTCACAAAAATGGAATTTCAGTCTTACTCAGGATATTTCGCTAAGGGAAGTGGAAGAAGTAGTGATGGACATGAATCCTCAAAAATCCCCAGGACTTGATGGCTTCACTACTAAATTTTTCCAGGAATGTTGGATCACGGTCAAGATTGATGTATGGAAAGTGGTCGAAGCTTCAAGAAAATCAGGTCTTATTCTCCCCGCACTCAACTCCACTTTTATCACCCTTGTTCCCAGAACACACAAGCCTGCAAACCTTGCCAACTTCAGACCGATAGCACTCTATAATGTGATTTACAAAATAATCATGAAGGTCATAGCCAACAGATATAAACTTATTCTCCCTTCCATCATCTCCCCTGAACAAACAGGTTATGTTGAGGGTAGGCAAATCCTGGACGAAATCATTACACCTCATGAAGCCATTTACTCTCTCAAGACCTCTAGAAAATATGGCATGCTTATCAAACTCAACATGTCCAAAGAATTTGATAAAATAAGCTGGCGATTTCTGAAGAAAATGCTTTTATCCTTTGGATTCTCCCACTCCTGGGTGAACTGGATCTTAGCCCTTGTCTCCACGGCCTTCTTTTCTATTCTGTTGAATGGTTCCCCTTCCTCCACTTTCTCAAGCTCAAGAGGGATCAAGCAGGGTGGCCCCCTTTCTCCTTACCTCTTCATCATTTTAGCTAAGGGACTTAACAAATTCATTTCAGCCCATGTTTAGGAGAATCAAATCCAAAGTCTTAAGCTCACTGCTGCAGGAACCAAACACTCTCACCTCCAGTTCATGGATGATACTATGTTGATGGGGAAATATTCAATTAAAGAAGCTAGAGCCTTCAAGAATATTCTCAATACTTTCGAAGAATCCTTGGGAATGTGTATTAATAATATTAAATCCCATATTTACTTCTTTTCTAACCCAATTCTCATCCAAATCAGAATGACCCAAATTCTGGGTTTTCAGAAGAGCTCTCTGCCCTCCAAATTCCTTGGTGCCCCGCTCATAGATTCTACTCTTAAGAACTCCTCTTGGAAAGAGCTCTTAGCTAATTTGGAAAGCAAACTCTCTTCATGGACTTTCTACACTCTTAACTTTCCTAGACGACTCACTCTTTTAAAATATGTGTTACAGGCTATGCCTTTATACTTATTCTCTGTGATGGTTTCTCCTCAGCATGTGCTAAAGTCCATTAGGAACATTCAAAGAAACTTCCTATGGGGAGGTGCACTACAAAATCGGAAATGCCCCCTTGTATCCTGGAGCAAAATATGTGCTGAAAAAAGCATGGGCATGCTAGGTTTGAGAGACCCCCTCACCCTCAACAGAATCCTAAATGCTAAACTATGGTGGCGCTGCCTAAAGGAACATTCTCTACCTTGGGCCAACATTTGGAAGGACAAGTATGTTGCAAGAGTGTCACCCCAGGATCTCATCATAATGGAGGATCTAAGAAATGGATCGATAATCTGGAATTTAGCATGGGCACAGAGGGAAATTATTAGAAAGCACAATTTTTGGGAAATCAGAAATGGGAGTACTACCTTATTTTGGGAAGATTCCTAGCAGCAATTGCCTCCTCTATAGTCAGAAATCAACTTCCAATCCCTGCAACTCAAAATGCAAAATGAAGGCAAACTCATAGTAGCTCAATATTGGATAACAACTCCTAATCAAAATAAATGGAGAGTCTAGCTCCCCAAAGAGGCATGGCAGGATCAAAACCCAATTCAAGATCACTCTGATTTTTTGGAGAACCTGCAATCAAGAAAAATCCTTTTGCACCAGTCTTTGTACAAATTAAGATGGGGAACTAAGGCCAAAGGATTCTTTACTAGAAAAGAAGCCTATCAGCTAGCTTCTTCTCATGAGGCTCTCACAAAGGATTTTATATGGGGATGGGTTTGGGACTCCCATCTCTGGTCGAAAATAGAACCTTCCTATGGCTAACGATGCATGGAAAAATCCTCACTTGGGACCAACTATTAAAGAGAGGCTTCATAGGTCCCTCCAAATGTGTTCTCTGTGGGCAAGAGGAGGAATCTAAGGAACATCTTCTAAACCAATGTAAGTTTTCCAACAATATCTGGGACTGGGGGGCATGTCTCTTTAGAAGATCAGATAGAGAGAGAAACAACATCAATAATATTATTCGATACTGGCATCCCCAACCTTTCATCAATCTAATCATTAACAGACTTTGGAAGCTCTTTCCTGGTTTCGCCCTATGGAACATTTGGAAATAAAGGAATAGAAGGATATTAAAACATGAGATTCTCACCCTCCAGAAAGTTTGCCTCACCATCAAATTATCAAATCTTCTAAAGACTATGCACATTACCCCGTGGACCCCTGAAGCTCTTTCTTGCTCTTCGATTAAATGCAACATCCTTCAAGCCTAGGATTTTAGTCTCTCGCCTTCGAAAAATCTGCCTAAACCTCCTCAACCCAAGTCATCTATTCCCTCGTCTTGGTCTCCCCCCACTTCTCCTTTTTTAACGCTAAACTTTGATGGGGCCTCTAAAGGAAACCCAGGATCAACTAGAATTGATGGTGTTTTTAGATTGGAGACAGGAGAGATCTTACATATCTACTCATAATATATAGGAATAACCACTAAGAATGTTGCTGAACTGCAAGAACTCCTAACATGGCTTACCATTGCCAGAATATATTCCTGGAGATCCTTAATTATAGAAGGCGATTCCCAAATCATCATAAACACTGTGAACAAGCTTTCCATTGGGACTCCACTCAATAAACTCATTAAATATTGGAGGCTGAATTGGCTAAAAGAACAACTGAGAGATATGCTCTTCACCTTTACTATAATACAAATGAGCCATATGAGAAGAACTGGAAACAAATTGGTCGACAGGATTTCCAACCACAGGGTTGAGGAACACAAAAAAACCTTGGATCTCCGATGGGATCTTCTACAAATGAAACCACTTAGAGATCAGCTCATCAGCATTCAGGAGCAGGACTTCAACTCCCCACGGTGGGTGATTAACAGTGCAAGTGGGGAAGGGCATGAGAGGCACGTGGTCGAGACTCATGCCACCGCCTCTCAACCCCAGTCCCATCATTCTAACGCGAGCTCAAATACTGGCAGAGAAGTAGGCACGATTGAAAATTATCATTTTACGGGGATGGTGGCAGAGGAAGGCTGTCGAGAGAATGATGCAGATGCAAGTTCATATTTGCTTGCCTTCGAAAATCATCGTAGGTACCTAGAAGGACATCACGCAGAGTTCTAATCCTTTCATTCCACTCGGGATAATAATGGTATGCATGTATGCATATAGTCACTGGTTGCTTCGTTGCTTTACATTAGCAGTCTTTAGTTTTCGCGATTTTGTATGCCTTTGGTCTAGTCTGGAGTACGTGAAGCACCTTATATGGTTTCCCTCGCCCCCCCTCTGGACGCATACCCCACCTTTCTCCTTAGCTCAGCTTCACATCCCTGTCTGCCTTCTTCCTCCCGTGCGCATTTCTGAACTCTCCTCACCCCTTTTTGCTCTGGATCCTCCAAGGTTGCGATTGTCTATGTCTACCTTTCTCTACTTTCACCCCCTTTCGACCCTCAACTGGAAGTCTTCCCTACTTTTCCTCTTCACCATGCCTCCACTTCCTAGGCGTTATAGGCATAGGAAGGCCAAGGAGGCCGACACCTCTACCCATCCCCCTGCTACCCTGTCTAGAATAATGAAAAATGTTGTCATGATGGACCAACTCTACAATCAGCAGACTCCTAAGGATATAAAGGATGAAATAGAGGAGGTCGAATAGAAAGATAGAGTTTCCAAACACTGCACTCTGGATGATGAGGTTCGTAAGGAATTTGAATCCCTCTTCCATGACCCAGGATACCCATGGGGGCAAGTAGCCCTCTACATGAAATCATTGGATATAGCCTGACACCATAAATTCCTAATTGAAAATGTCATGTTGGAAAGAGGAGAGGCTCACCAAGCCATTCTCCTCCAACTAGATGAGATTACAAGACATGTTCCTCAAATTTCCTCCCACTTGGGCATCAGTTTGAACTCTGACTTTGAAGCTCCTGCAATCCCTGGAGTCAAGTCTGCTGCTGAATAATCTATGTTAGTACTCTGTGTAGTATTTTCTGTTTGTTTTATTACTTTCATTTCCAGTTTTATGAAAGACAGAAGTAGAATTATTCTCACAAACTCTGTCTGTAGATGGTTTAGTTTAGTTTCCTTTAGAGGCATACTGTTTTAGACCTCCTCATTAGGAAGTTGGACATGTTTTCCCTTTGTTAGGAGGGCTGACTTCTAGATGTGAACAATTATCTCTTTTTTTTTGTGGCAATAGAAGGATCTACTCTAGTTTACAAAAAAAATACAAACTCTTTTTGCTAAAGAATCTACAATTTTTTGTTATTTGTTAACAAGATTAAGGATCTTAAGGTGAATGAAGAAGATATCCTCCTTAGTTTAGATGTTGTATCTCTTTTCACCATGATTCATATCGACAAAGTTGTGGAAATAATAGAAAAAATCATTGCTCGTGAAACTACTATGTTGGTTGAAATTTGTCTCATATCTACTTTCTTCAATTTCCAATGTGTGTTACATGAGAAAACACGTGGTGTTGCTATGGGACCACCTCTATCCCCAGTATTTTCCAACCTTTACATAGATCATTTCGAAACCAAAGCCTTCAATTCCTCCCCCCTTAAAACTTAATTTTTTGGTTAGATATGTCGATGCCACCAATGTGAAGTGGCCTCATGGCAAGGACAATCTGAACAAATTTGTGGAGCATTTGAATTGCCAGCCTAAGTATATCCAATTCACAATGGAATTAGAAGAAAACAATTTCATACCTTTCTTGGATGTTATCGTCTTTAAGAAAGTTGACAATTCCCTGGCCCATCGAGTTTTATGTAAAAAACTCATACGGAGCTTTACCTTCATCTTGATTCTCATCATCATCCTTCCCAAAAAATTGTTGTCATCAACACCTTAGTCTTTAGAGATTTACAAATCTCATACGATGAACATCTCCATTAAGAAAAACATCACCTTACTAAGAGTTTTGAAGATAAAGATTATAAGAGATGGCAAGTTGAAAAGGAATTTGAAAGAGTTGGTAAGACCCCTAGGCCTTGTGAACAAAAAGTTTCCTCAGAATATCATAAGGTTTTTCTCCCTTATGTTAAATACGAAAAAGCATATAAAGACTATTTTTCAACCCCTTAGTACCCTCATAATCCTTTTCAAATCTATCAAAGACCCCATGGATCCTCAACTTCGAAAAGGTCCATGTTGTATTCCCTGCTTGTGTGGTCTGCCTTATATTGGGGAAACGGGTAGATCTTTATATGTCAAAATCAAAGAACATAAGGTTGTCATTATGCACACTCGTTTCAAGACCTCAGCTATAGTAGATCATTCGAGTAAGACCAATCATCATTCATGTATCAAGGACACTAGTATCTTAGCCCAAGAAGATCACTTATCCAGAAAATGCTTAAGAGAGGCTATGGCGATTATAAAAGATAACAATTGTCTCAATAGAGATGACCGTTTAAAACGTAGAAATTCATGGCTCCCAATACTTCATCTCCTATCTAATAAGAACCTTTCTTTAGGCTAGCTCTCCCCCACCCCATATTTTGTTTTTTTGTCTTTCTTTCTTCCTTCCTCATGTCTTCTCATTTTATGTTGGTAGTATGTCTTGTTCTCCTTGTTTTCTTCTCTATTTTCTTATTTATGGTCCCTTATTTTGTTACTCTTCTTTATAATTTTTGTTTTCTTTGCCTTTATTTCCGTTTAGTTTTCTCTATCCTTTAGTTTCTTCTTTAATTTTTGGTTTCCTTTCATGCTATGCTTTCTTTATTTCGTTTCTCTAATTATTATAAGCTCTTATTATTATTATTATTAATTTTCTTGCTTTTTGGTTGTTTCTTTGGTCTTTTCCCAGCCCTTATCTTTTTCCCATGTGTTTAATTATTTCTCCCCTTTAATGTTTTTTTCTCCCTTTTTATCTCTATTTGTTCTATTTGTGTTTTACTTTTTAATTTCTTTCTTTATTTTATTTTGTTGTTCTTTTATTATCCTTCTTGTTCTTCTAAGCTTTTATAATGTTTGTTATTTTTCATTTTTATTATTTTTTTACTTCTGTACGTTCTCTAAATAATTTTAATTTTGTGTAAGCTGACCAATTTCCCTTGCTCTTGTTTCTAGGCATTTTTATTATTTTTCTATTTATGTCTTGGATAATCTTCTATCTCCATTTCATCTTTATTTTATGCTCTTGGTCATTATATCCTTCCTTGTCTTGATGATGGATCATGCATCACTCGTTCAAAATGTTGACCTAAAAAATATCGAACATAGTGACTCTTAAAGCAATTAATAACAAAAAATATAGATTATATAATTCAAATGTTCATTATAGAGTTAAAAATGTAGAGAAATATATTATTACCAAGTTGTTGAACACAATCTCTATGTTTAGTGCATCCTCTTTACCATGCAGGTAATGATCAGATGCACGATATTTCTCTATAATCTAGTCAACAACCCAATTGTTGGGACATATCATTAGCATATTTTCTTTTAAATGATCAGGAGAAGGCATTCTTTTACCGTTCATTCATCTTGACTCTTTCATTTCATTGTCCCACTTCCTTCTCTTGTATTCATACAATGTGACCCAAATTTGCATTTATCCCCGTTGTAAAGTATTTATTTATTGATTGCATCATGTTTTGAATTCACTGGCATATCCATGAAATCAAAATGAATAGTATGAGATAAAATATATATTATCAAGTTCAATGTAAACAACTACTCTATATAAATTTGACAAAAGAAAAGTGACTTACTCTTTATCGTGCACATTTATGCTCATTTGGAGTATCTCCCCTTCCCTCTTGTTCTCATCCCATTGGTCATCCCAAACCACTATGCCAGGTGTGTCATCAATTTGCTTGATGTACTCACTGGCATAATATAATGACTCATATACTATGTACACCTCCCACATAGACCCCTCAAGTTTTTCGCTTTGTCAAATAAATCCTTTCAATTTTTTCATGTACCTCTATAAGAAGAACATTCAATGACATGAGATCATTCTGACTAATTTGACCTCATCAAGTAGGCATATTAGAAGATGAACCTACAAGTCCATGAAACTCGTGGTAATTTCCTTCTCAAACACACAAACAATCTTAGCTATATCTTGATGCCACCATGTAATTCTAATCATATGAATTTCCTTTGATGTGATTCAATGTACAAATGTAGATAATTTAGATATGAAATGCCACAGGTCCTAGGGAAAGTCATGGTTCACACACCTTGACATGAGAAAAGGATAATGACACTACAAAACATACACATACAAAATTAATTTCATATTAACTTATAGTGGAAAAAACATGCTTTTTGTATACATACCCTTAGAAGGTTCAAATGGTCATGTGATTTCAACCCTAACAAATGTTCTTCTACAATGAAGTAGTGTCGTAAAGAAGGTAGCTTCACACTCAATATAACTTCATTTGCTAGAGAAAGATTATCACCTTCTTTAAAATACCAAGAGGCACCAACCTCTCCTCTACTTTCTTTTTTTGGCCAATGCTTCTTTTAAGTATTTGAAGATATAAGACCTCTCCTAACACCCAATTTGACATTTTTTTATCATATGTGCCTCCATAAAGAAGAATAGTTTTTAAATATATGCATAATAAGTAGGAAATATTAAGATGATCCCAATATATTAGCTCATAAAATTTAGATTCCCTTTTCATCCCCATGGGCATTTTCTCAATATAAGTATCGAAAAATTATGGATCGTTGAACATAGTATCACCACTTGAATTGAACAATTTTGCAATTTCCTTATCCTTCTCTTTTTCATATGTTCTTAGCCAGTCACTTGGTGTCATTATTTTAGGTCTACAATTTCTCTTTGGTTTACCACTGAAAGTAAATGTTATTCTTCTATAAGGTTGATCTTATGGGAGGAATACCATAGAGCAGTCGTGCACCAACTTTTGTAGGTGTTTGGGCCATCTAGCCTTTATAGAAGGTCCAAAACATTTACATCCATGATACCCTCTTATTACAAGACTTGAAATGTTATTATATACATAGCATGTTAGCATTGAAGAAGACAACTACATCATAGTAACTATGACAAATAATATTGTCGTGAATTTAAGCAAATCAAACAACATGATTACCAAAGCAAACTCATAATCCCAGATAATCATGCATGGTGTATGCACATATTCCATATAATGTAAAAGACCTCTCCACTGGGATGGATCTTGATACATCATATACAGGTATCCCTTCCCATAATTCCTTCAACCCATCGTTCAATGGTTGTAGGTAGACATTCATATTCTTCACTTTCCTTCTACTAGGGACTATAAGAGCCAACATAAGATGTTCATTCTTCACAGACAACCATGGGGGGTGCTTTTATTAATCACTACTAGTGGTAAAACTAAACTGGGAATACATATTAACTACACCCATGGCTATGCTTAATCAAAGGCTATGTATTTCATCCTTGAATTTATCTTTCCATGTATTCTCTATATGCATCATGGCTATGGAATCTGTTGGGATGCACATAAATCCTAGTGCACTTCTATGTGAGGCATGCCACCCCTACAACACCACTACTTCTTCACAATGAAAGAGCCTTTGAATTCTTAGTATTATAGGCATGTGCCTTAATATTTTATAAGGGGGACCATGTGCTTTACCCTTTCTTTTTATTGTTGGTACCTATCATGCCCACATTCTACACATATATATTTGTTTGCATATTCACATCTACATAGAATACAATCATTCATACATGGATGATATAATATGTTCTCAACACCTGATATTTTCAACATGTGCTCTGCCTCTTTGCAACTGTTAAGTAACACATTATTAATGGGAAGTACCTTATATTTCAATAACTTGTAGTTAGTGGGAAATATAAATGTGCATTGTCTCCAAATATGCTTAAGATCAATTGTTTCGATATTTATTGTGTGATAAGAATATTGAATATATAGGGGACTCAATCATTACTTACCTCAAAAGTGTCGAGAAACATGATTCTAACATACCATACATTGTTTTCAAGTTGTACAATAACATTGTTGTCCCTAGTTGGGTAGACTTGATCGATCCTGGTCAAAGAGAGGGGTGGTGGATGCACATTTCAATGCAGGTATCGATGATATGAGTATCATCCCCTTACTCATATTGTTGGAATGCATATAACAACATTCCCTCCATGGCAGTTGTATCCCATAAGAAAGCATCCATACCAACCTCTATTGTATTGCCTTCATTGCCAACATGTGAAGAATATGTGTTATTGTAGACATTCTGAATGGGTGGCTCAAGATATAGTGGGAATTTAATAGGTGGTTGATTCAACCAGGCATGTTATGTTTTCATCCAAAGAATTGATTGACATTGGGTTAAGTATGGGTTCTGATTATATGTTGTGGTATCAAGAGTTGATTATGTAATTTGTAAGTACCTATGTTGTTTTACTTCTCTCATTTTATAATTAATAGAATAAGAAGAAACCTTTATATTAAATCTATGATTTGTCATGGTGTTTAAAATCCGTAGGAAACAAAGTATGGAGTGGAGCTAATCGAAGAATTGTTGAGAGACATCATGAGAATTGGCATTGAAAGAATTTGTATCATTTATGAAATACTTCTTGCTATTATATGCCTTTTTATTTACATAACCATGCATACGATTTATTTTAACATTATGCTCACTAATTTAAATATAATCATTACACTTTATTTTTATTTTTGTAGATCTGCAACATGAATGCGAGGAACAAAAATAAGCCAATCAACAAAACATTCAGCCAAATAACCCAAGTGCAATTATATTTTTTCCCAAGGAACCCAAGTATAATATCATCTACAAGTGACGAAGAAATGAGGTGTCATGCAAGTAGCTCCAGTATTCACAACAATGAAAAATAATGATCAGTATATCTAATTGGATGTAATGCAATTGTATCTTTTAAAATGTTTGCTTGTGAAAATCAAACATTTTGTTTAATATACTAGACATATTGTTCCAATTGGCTATCAATAAGTTTAACAAAAACATATTGGCGTTTTAATTATCGTGAACATTTTTGTTGTCTCATTTTGTATAAGGAATGGTCTCTTATCCATATATAATAAAATGAGTTTTGTATTATTTTGCATTGTCCAGTGTTATATAATGCGACATTGTTGATTAAATATATTAATGATTAAATATTACAATGAACATACGTGTAATCTAATGGTATAAGACATTAATACAATCATTATATCCAAACACAATAATTAAAATTATAATGTCAATAATTCTTTTCATTTTCTGATGATTAATGGAATTTAAAAAATAGTAATAATTGAACTCAACCTACAGTGTGTGGCGTAAACAATTCATTCAAGATATTGATTTTTTACTAAAAATGCTCTCTAGCCATTTTAAACCAATAAGTCGTATCGATGCTTGTATTGATAATCATATTAGTGCTTCAAGTAAACATGCACCACAAATACTTCCCAGTGCATTTATTTTAACCCTACTTCTCGGTGTGATATGAATGATAATATGTCCCAGTGTAATAATTTTTTTTTCACAAAAACAAATATTTTTTTTTTATTGATAAAGAAATTTTTTGATGGGCCTTAACAACCGAGTTACAACTATTCAAAAATATACAATTCCTTTTCTCCAAAGCTTCTCATTTTAGCATTATGGAATATGATGCATCCCACAAGGTTCATCATTCAAGCTCATCATTCCTTGAGGAAGAAGACAGCCCTAATTTGCTTTGAAATCTATTAGCTTATTCAATTCACGGAGAATGTGATAAGAGGAGACCAAGACACAATCGATCAAAATAAAATGCAGCCTTTGCATAGTCACATTAAGACTGAGATTATTGAACTTAGTGAAAAGATTTAAAGCTTTTATTACGATTTTTGAATCGCCGAAAATTTGAAGGTTGTTATGTCTAGATTCTTTGGCGAGTTGACAGGCTTTTAGAAGGGCAAATAATTCTGCTTGATTATTGGAAAGATGCCCTAGTCCCCAACTGAAACTGCTTTGTAAGCCTCCTCCCAGATAGAAAATCAAACCACCTTATCCAACATTCCCCATATTTCCTTTTGACGCACCATCAAAGAAGATTAATACTTTATTTTTCCCTCTCCACCAATCTGAAAAATAATTTTTCGAGAGTCTTACCTGCCAAAAAGGTTTAATAACAGGCCTTCCAATTCCCTTATGAATTTTTTCCACCTATAACATTCCAAGCCCCTTGTGTTCAGTTTTGAATTTAGTAACATCAATTTGATTATTTCCAACAACTTCCAATAGCAGAGCCTTTGCTTTTATAGCTACAAGTTCTAGCTTTGTATCTTTGCTATTGAAGATCAAGTCATTTCTTGCTAACCAAATTTTCCACCACAAGAATTTTGGAATGGCCTGCCAAATTTTTCTCCACTCATGACTTGATGAAAGAAATCTTGGGTATCTAGATTGCCAGTTTGCAAAAAGACTGACAGGTTTAGAATTAGAAGAAACCGAGGCCAACAACCCACTCAAGAGGTGTGCCCAAGATTTATGTGCAAACTCATGGCCAACAAAAACATGCTCTGAAGATTCTTCATAATGTTTACAAAAACAACACCTGTAAGGTCCACACAATCCTCTTTTTATCAAATTTTCACCTGTCAAGACTTTCTGATGCATGAGCGTCCAGGTAAAAAAATTGACTTTAGGAACGCTGGGTGATTGCTAGACTAGATTCCAAAAGGAGACACTGTGGATAGAACACACTTTGGGTTGGAAAGAATTATAACTGAGAGCAACAGTGTATAATCTAGTAGGTCCCCAACCCCACACATCCTTGCTAGTGGAATGGATCAGTGCTAAACCAGAAAGTATAACTAGCAACGCATGGAATTGAATAGAGAGCAAAGGATGACCACAATCTGGCAGTGTTGGAAGTGTCCATGCTGACCAGTTACCATCGTTGTCCCAGGCAGATATATCAGAGAGCTGAAGAAATCCTTTATTTACCAGCCAAGCCTTTATCTCTGCTAGTTTCAAATCGGATTTTAATGGTACATTATCTTTTATTATGTCATCCCATAAAAGAGTTTTCCTGCCATTTCCGGGAATGCGATAAAGATGCTGGGCAAAAATATCTATTCCTCTTCTGCATAAATTCCAAGTAATAGTTCCTTTAGGAATATTTATGACCTGTAAATTCCTAAGAGATCCTCCATTGAGGTATTTTTTCCAGAATATTTGGTTGACCAGGTGCTTTTTGTTAGAGAAGAGTTGCCACAGCAGCTTACCTCCCATAACAAGATTAGAAAAACCTGGGTCTTTGATTTGCAATCCACCATATGAAATAGGTCTTTTGACAATGTCCCAATTAACCAAATGCAATCGGCTCTGATTTCCTTTACCACCTCTCCAAAGGAAATCTCTTATCAGCTTGGATAACTGATCCACAATCTATTTTGGAGCCAGAAGGAGAGAGGATTGATAAAGAGGGAGAACTGAGAGAATAGACTTGATAAAAATAATCTTCCCAGCCTTCATGATCCAAAGACCTCCCCATGATTCAATCTTTGCTTTTAACTTGCTAATAATACCCAGCCAAAGAGAAGGGTCGTTTTTTCCCAGGGTTAAAGGAAGACCCAAATACTTTACCTTATCCCAATAGTCGAAGCCATCGAAACCTAAGATTTGAGAAATATTTGCCATTGATGAGGGATCTACATTCCATCCATACACAACACTCTTCCAGTTGTTGATAAGAGCCCCTAAAATGATACAAAAATTTTGCATAATTTCTTTGAATATTCTTGCCAACCGCAGCGAAGCCCCTCCCAAAAGCAGCGTATCATTCGCAAAAAGAGCATGGTTGATATAATCTACTCCATGTGCTGACTTGATGCCCAGAATAATACCTTCATTTTTCCCTACAGTTAGCTTTCTACTCAAAGTATCAGCCATTTGAATATATAAAAATGGTGAGAGCGAGCAACCATGTCGAAGGCCCTTAGAAGCTTGAAAGGAATTTGTTGGTCTGCCATTTACTAATGGTGCTATCCAAGGTTTGTCAATGCAAGCTTTAATTAGATTAATAAAAGCAGAACTGAAACCAAATGAACTGAGGACTCTGTAAAGAAAGGATAACTTTACCCTGTCAAAAGTGTTTTCCATATCAAGTTTATTAGCATGCCCTTCTCCTTTCTATGAAAGTTGGAGTGCATGGATTCATTAACTTGGATCACGTTGTCCAAAATGTGTCTCCCTTTTACAAATCCACCTTGAAAAGGTGAGATCAACTTCTCAAGAAGAGGTTTTATCCTGTTAGCTAAGAGCTTAGATAAGATTTTATAAGATGCATTACATAAAGATATAGGTTTGAAACGATCAAAAGTGATTGGTTTAACTTCTTTAGGAATTAAAGCTAGGAAGGTGGTGTTGGTACATCCACCAACTTTAGCTTTTAATTTAAAAGCTTTGATCATCCTAAGAAGATCCTTTCTGATAACTAACCAACAGACTCTATAAAAATGAAAGGAGAATCCGCCAGGACCTGGAGCTTTATCCAGTCCCATAGACCATATAACATCTATGATCTCTTCCTATGTAAAGGGCTTCATTAACTCACCATTTTCTTCTACACTCACCAAACTAGGAATGTTGGAAACATATTCTGAAGTTAATTCTAAATCAATAGAACCATCCTCTCTATACAAATTCTGAAAGTGAGCTTCAACAGCTAGTTTAATTTTTGAAGTGCCTTTACAAGATTCACCGGTCAAAGAGGAGATTTCTGAAATATGGTAATGGGAGGGTCTGGCTCTATACTACTTATGAAAAAAAGAGGCATTTCGATCTCCTGAATTCAACCATAAACTTCGAGACTTCAGTCTCCAAAATTCTTCTTCCTGCCGAAATGCTCAAAAAGTGTTAAGCTGGGTTTTTTGTTCTTTTTCTGGCATAAAAGAAGTGATCTTTGTTTCTTCCATTTCCAGCTGGATCTCCTCAAGCTTTTCCATGGCCTCTTTTCCATCGTTGGTTGGATTTTTAGGAGAATGATTTACCCAATCCTTCAACGCTGCTTTAGTATTTTTTAATTTCCTCCCCTGAACAAAGTTTGGTGACCTAGAGAATGGTATACTCCACGCCTTAGTTATAATGGGAAAAAAACGGTCTCTGTCAATCCACAAAGGACTGAACCGAAAGGGAATGGGACTGAGTTCTTCTTCATATTCAAACTGAAGCAAAATTGGTTTATGGTTTGAAGTGAGTTTCGACAGAATACTGGAGGAGATAAATATTTTTTCCATTAAAAAATAACTCTACACTAGAAATCGATCCAATCTGGTTGATATATTGGTTGCTCCAGTACAATTATTAGACCATGTGTATCGGCCTCTTTTTGGTTTGAAATCAATCAAATCCCAAATTAAGATGAGGTTATCCATCTTTTTATGCATGTTATCTCTCCCACATAATCCACCTTTTTTCTCTTTTGGATTCAATGTAATATTTATATCACCAACTACAATTAAATTCGAAAGAGCATTTGCAGCAAGGAAGTTGATTAACAGGGACATAAAGATTAAAAATGTTCAAGGATATCTTACTTTGTGAATGTCGGAGCTCAATAAATATCCAAGGCTTTGTTTTAAATGATTTTTCCAGCGAGAAGAGTTCTTCTATCCACAAGGTTGCAAGTCCACCGGAAGAGCCACATGCACTCACAACCATTCCTGCATCATTTTTCCAATTCTTTTTGCTTAAAGAAAGAAGACTAGCCTCCTATATTTTTGTCTCTTGGAGCAGAAGAATATCTGGAAAATCCATTCTTAATAGGTCTTTAACAACTTCAACTTTCGAATAATTTCCCAACCCCTTGCAATTCCAAGAGACAATAATCATTATTTGGGAGTGATAGAAGGAAGAGGGCCGCCTTTAGAAGGTTTAGCCCAAGTATTCCTGGCAATTAACATCTCGATTGTAGCTTGACTTCCTTGGATATTCAAGCATTTAGCTTCTTCCTCCCGAACCTTCTTAAGAGATTTGCGCCCTTTTTTTTGAAGTCCTCTCTAAAGAATCTTCTTTCGAAGAGCTAGAAGTATCCATCAATTTTTTTGTTTTGCCATTTCTGCATAAGTGGGAGATTGTCTATCAGCAGGAGAACCAAGATTCGGCTCAGCTGGCTCTTTATTCTCTTCTTGTATCTGATTTTAAGAGAATGGAACTTCTCCCTCTTTAAGAACTGAAGGCATTTGTTCTTCTAGATTACTCAACACAACAAAATTGTTTTGTGTTGTTATTTCCTTCATAGCTACTCCCATTTCATTCTATTTTTGTTTGAAGGGATTACTACCCGTCCCCAATTCTCCTCTTTTACCCTCTGATTTGTTTCCTTGCTTTGTTGTACTTGTTTTTTGAACTTGTGTCCATTGGTCTCCCTTCTCTTTGGCAGCTTCTTCCTCTGCTTTCTTCTTGCATGACCTGGGAAAGTGCCCATATACATGACAATGTCTACACTTAAAGGGAAATTAATCGTAATCAAGCTCCTACACATGTGACCAATCTGCTACTGTCAAGTTAATCGCTTCAGGAAGCCCTTCCTCCAAATCCACTTCAACACATATTCGGGCACAAGTATATTGTTCTCTTCTGTCAGCCCTATCAGTATGCTTCCCCAAAGTATTTCATTTAGCTTCTAATGACTCTGAGTTGCAGCAATGAAGAGGAAGATGTGGTAGCCTAACCCATACAGGAACAATAGAAGGAACATCTTGATTCGGATCAAAGTTCGCTATCCATTTGCTTAGGTAAAGCCCTTGAGGGCCCATGAAGTATGGCTCGTTCCTGAAAATTAATTCTCTATGTTCTGAATTTTCAAAGTGAAATACATAGTAACCTTTACCTATCAAATTGTTGTGAATTCATTCTGATATAAGGGGCTTCTTGTTTCTTTGAACCACTCCTCGATTGCTTTGGGAGATGGACAAAGACTATTAAGCTAGCCAATAAGACCCTGATCTGCAATATTCATGTCTATTCAGAAGGGTTGTTCAGCATGAAGATCCACCGAAGGTATGTTTTCCAATTTCTTGACAAAAGTTTGCTGAATTTGATTGAGCTTCCTCTTGCTGCTTGATGCTACTATCCTCCTGAAAGTGGTGAGTTCAGGGGGAGGGGAGGAACCCCCTCCATCTGCCATGGCAGAAACTGCCAGAGCACTAAAGAACCGAAGCCCTAGAAAAAATGAACAACAAATTTCTCAAGAAGGGATAAGCCACCAAAATCTCGCAAATCACGCAGCTCTCACAGAACACACAGATCTCAAAATATCTCATAGAGCTCATGCAAGAGCCAAGCTGAACCAACCACGAAACCTGCAATCAATGAGAAAATATTATTGGAGCTCGAACCTCTGTAGAGAGGGATAAATTTTGGGAATGTAGCAGCGGTTGATATGTTTAGGGAAGGAAATGTTGGGATCTCTTGTTTCTCATTTTCAAGTGCCCCAGTGCGACAATTCATTAATAATGTGCTAGCTCATTATTTCAGCAGAGGGAACTTGTATATGACATTTAATTTGAAAGCATCAGTGCTCTTTCGGTTACAGAGTAACGAGGCTATTATATATTATCGGTGCACATGTGTGTTCTTTATAATAAAGCACTAGTAAGGTGCATCATATAAAAAAAACATTAGTTTAAAAAAATATTAAAGATGGCCCGATGCATATTGTTACATTATAGCATACTAGTGCGTTTTTGTGGACGCACGAGTGCATAATTTATAATGAAGCATGGGTGTGGTACATTTAAAAAAATACACTGGTGTAAAATTTTCTCTAAAGATGTCTTGATGTGTATTGTTAAAGAATGCACAGGTTCATTTTACCTATATATTTGCACCGAAAAAATTCCACTAAAACCTCCAACCACCCATATTTTTTTAGTTATAATAAACTTATGCTACAACCTTCGCCAAAACATCTATTACCATGTGCAAAAATTTTAGAGAGTTTTTTTGGGATAATTTTGCCTAATATTGTAACACTAAAAACCTTTGCAAAAACCTCCGCTAGAATGTGTTTTCCTTGTAGTGAAAAATAGAATTTAAGGCTTGCTAAGAAATAAAATAGTACAAAGGACCTCAAATTTATACACAAGATTCACAAGGTCATTTTGCGAACTCTATGTTTCTTAATAAAATTACACTTAAAGAGTACGTGAATCTAGAAAGCCTTGTGTGATGTCTTTGACAATACTAATGATTAGCCACATTAATTGTTAGATTTTTATCATTTAAGCAATATGATCATAGGATCTTATTTCAGAAAATAACGTGCACAACAATAATCACAAGAGACAAGAGACACAAAGAATTTTCCTCAAGGAAACCATAAAGGAAAAAACCCTGCAACTTCCTCAGAGATAGAATGAGCACCAATAGAAAAAGTAAAACCCGAAAACATAAAGATGATCTTCGATAGCTGATCTCTCTCACTTGTGCCAGCAATTCCTCTCTCACTCATGCGCCTCAGTTGAGTGAGTGAATGTGACAAATAGAGAGGCTCACTCTCTATTTATACTAGTTTCTGATTTGACAATTACTTACCAGGTCCGACATATCTAGGAGAGTCTAATAACCTTAGTGCCCCTCAATTGTGGAGACTTTGCCATCCCGATCAATAAGGAGGGTTAACCTCAACTCAATTGTGGGGACTATTTCCCCGACTTACAACGGAGGGTTAACCTCAATGAATTTACATGACTTTATTATATTAATGACTCTCCCGATAGGAACATTTGGGACTAATGAAATATAAATGATTCTCCTGATAGGAACATTGGGGTATAATATAAGATATACAAGTGAATACAGTCTGAAGTTACAAATACATCAACACTCCCTCTTAACTAGGAAGGTATTCTCTTGACACAATTCATCAGCACAAGTCTTCGTCATTGGATCATCATCAAAGCTGGATCATCACTGGATCATCATCAAGGTTGGATCATCATCCAAGCTAGATCATCACTGAATCATCATCATCACTGCTTTTGATATCTCTATCAAATGGTGCTACCTCTCAATTCTTCTCGTCATAAGAAGTTCTACAGATCCAACCATTTTTCATGTTGGTTGTAGGCCTAGCCTCCATGTAGGTCTTCATCTTCTTCAACACTTATATTTGACCTAGTGAGAAAGGCCCGCCCAACACTTACATCTAACCATGGGAGGAACACATCCACCACCATGTTAGAAAGGTACTCCCAGCACTCACATCTGACCATGGGAGGAACACATCCACCACCATGTCATAAAGGCCCAACACTCACATATAACCATGGGAGGCCCATCCTGCCACCATGTCAGAATGGCCCAGCACTTACATCCAACCATGGGAGGAACACATCCAAGAACCATGTCGGAAAGGCTCAACACTTATATCCGACCGTGGGAGGAACACATCCAAGAACCATGTCGGAAAGGCTCAGCACTTATATCCGACCATGGGAGGAACACATCCAAGAACCATGTCAGAAAGGCTCAACACTTATATCTATCCATGTGGGGAACACATCCCGCATCCATGCTAGAAAGGCTCAGCACTTATATCTAGCCATGTGGGGAACACATCCCGCATCCATGCTAGAAAGGCTCAACACTTATATTCGACCATGGAAGGAACTAATCCTACCATGTCAGAAAGGATCTGCACTTATAGCTGCCCATGGAAGGGACCAATCCTACCATGTCAGAAAGGCTCAACACTTACATCCTTTGGCATGGTGTCTACCATCCGAGGAAAGGCCCTGCACTTATATCTTACCATGGGAGGCCCCACCTACCACCATGTCGAAACGAATCACGGACTCATCACTTCCCCTTGGAAGGAACCTCGATCTGGAGAACACCAAGCTTCTCCCTGAATTACTCAAACTTCACTCTAGACATTTCTAGCATAGAATCACATCAGGGCTGAATACGTCCAAGGATAACCTGCGAGCTTCGCTAGGACCGATTACATCCGAGGACAACCTACATGACCATTTACGTCTTAGCCACCTACGAGCTATGCTTGGATTTTATGCTTAGAAAACCTGTCTCACTGGTTATGCTAGAACTCCCTCTTTGGAGAGATCTCGATCTGGATCACATACTGGAGCTTCACTGCTCCTCTCTGCATCATACAAAAAAATGCAAGTTAGATCAATCAAATCAAATAGTATTTTTCAAAAGAAACATACTACCTCCAAAATAGCTAAGCAAATGGCAACATATTTTTCCTTGGCTATTCTCAGAGGCATGTAGGACTCCTTCCTGCTAAACCAAGAGATCACACCTGATCTCATACTGAAGCAGCACCCTGAAGTGCTCTTCCTATCAATGGAACTGTCTGTCTAATCTTAATCCAATTAACCCTCTAGGTTAGTCTTCTTATTCGCCTCATACTTGAGCCCATAATCAAATGTACCCTTCAGGTACCTCATTGCATGCTTTGCAACCATCAAGTGAACATGTCTTGGATCCGTCAGGAACTAGCTCAATTTGTTCACAGCAAAGCAAATATTTGGTCTCGTATTCATTAAGTACATTAATGATCCAATCATTTGAAGATACATCGTAGCATCAACCGTCTCTGATGAAGCATCACTCAATAGCTTCAGGTTCGATGCCATAGGTGTGGTCATGGCGTTGTAGTCCATCATCCTGGACCTCTTCAGGATCTCCACTGCATACTTCCCTTGTCCAAGGAGATTCCATCTATATTCTTCCACACCTCCATCCCTAGAAAGTGATGCCCATACCCAAGTCTTTCATCTCGAACTCAACAACAAGTCTCCTTCTTGCATCTTTAATGAGTTCCTCTTTTCCTGTCAGGAACAGGTCATCGACATATAACAGGAGCATCACTGGTCTTCCACCTTCAACCTTGAAGCAAAGGTTGGAATCATGTCATACCATGTCAAACCTCAAGATCTTCTGCAGTCACTCCCTCTGAAGTGGAGCATCATTCTCCCTCTTCCTTTCATACTCTATGTATTGAAACATTATGTACAGGAGTGACAAGTAGCTTCCTCTGCTACTAATATTCTATGTATCCAGCTCGGGTCACTAGATACCATGATCCTCTATCTTGAACCTTTTTCAAAAATTTCTTCTTGCACCCATCTGTCAGCTTGTCATCCTCTATAGGATTTCATCTTCAACCTTGTAGCAAAGGTTAAGATATTCATCACTCTAGGTGATCTTCAAGCTCCTCATGTATGTGTTATCCCATGGGTGTCTTCTGAGCTTGTACAAGGCCTTCTTTAATTTGCACACATGAGTCTGCCTATCGTGTGTCTTCACTTCCAGTGGCTGCATATGTCTCTTCGTAGTCTATGCCTTCTTTCCGTGAGAAGCCTTGTGCTATGAATCTTGCCTTGTATCCCACGATGTTGCCATGTTTGATCGTGTAGATCCATATGGAAGACATTACAAACTTCCCTTCAGGTCTTCGACATTGCATTCTCATCATCATTCTTCATTTTGGATTATTAGAGTGAATCTTGAACTGTCGTCACTTGTTCTTCGGAACAAGTCTCATCCTTTTTTTCTTGTAGGTGATTGTACGCGATCTTTCCTACAAGTCAAATGCACCAGTTGTATGGTTAGAAACATTTCATAAGGCATATTCATAATGACAAATTCTTACGCATAAAGATATAATCATGCAACTGTTTTAGCCCATACAAAATTCATCCATATCTCACGAAAAATTTCTAGATGCCTTCCATCTCTACCATGACATCATTGAGATTGTGCACTAATCCAATATGTCAACAAAGAGGTTTCATTCTAGATAAGTAGCAATGGAGAGTTGTATAGCACCATGGACTACTTACCCATCACATGCATATTAGTAGTATACTGTCATTAATGCAAACATTATATCATGCATAACACATCAATTGAACATAAACAAATGCATAACAAACAATATCATGAAATGACAATTGAATACTTATCTTTATTTGTTTCATGGGTAGACTTCTTCTCGAGCCTTCCGCTTCATCATCTTCTTCATTCATGGCATCATCATTTCTTATCCAAATGCTTAAGATGGATAAGAGGTTCTTCAAGAATTGAGTCCTTCATATTCCTCATCGCTCGAGGGATATTCTTTGAATTGTGAGAGCTAGATCTTCAATTGCTCCCATCTTCTTTTCTTTTATTATGAGTCAAGCTTCATCTCGTGTGCGCTCTTCCTAGAGTCTGTTGAAGGTAGTCACTTCCTTCTGGCACACATTCCTCGAATGAATGAATCCCATGATCTTGGGAGGCCATTCAAGGTGGTTGTCACAATTTCTACATTCTCTACTTCTTTGTCTACTGCTTCAAGCTGTTCTTTGATTTGAGAGACCCTTGTAAAGTATGACTGTACAGTCTCTACATTCTGGATCTTCACATTCTTCAACTGGTTTCTCAAAGTCATCTTCTGATTTATGTTCTTTCCTTTGAATAACTTGGTCAAGGAATTAAACTTCTCTTTAGGTATCTTTAGGGAAGACACTTGTGGTATAAGGTGATCCTTGATTGAATCGGCAATGATCTTCTTGGCCTTGACCAAGTTCTTTTTGTGTAAGGCTTTAGCCTCATCTCCCTCTGGAACTGGAACCTCTCCACTTATGTAGGTGTCCAATTCATTATCTTCAAGAACCAGTGAAAACTTATACTTCCATGCTCGAAATTTTTCAGCTTCACCAAGCTTGTCATCAAGTTGGTGTGATAGGTCATTTTGAAATGAGAACCTCAAATGTAAATAGCAAAAGATTAGATCTTACCGATTTGAGGTGTCCGTCCTAGTTTCGGATCTGGCTGATCTAGGGTTTGTCAGAGAAAACCTAATTTTAAAAACTTGGAATCTTTTATATCTGATTAGATATAAATATGGGCCTCTTCAAGGCGAGCTGTCCAATGTACTCCTTTTCTTGAAAACAGTGAGGGAAGCTCCCAGAACATGAAGCCCTAGTTTTTCAATTTCCTCTGCAGAAATGCCTGATATTGTTTCTACGGTATCTCCGAAAGTACTATTCCTCTGTGTCTAAAATTTTGTACTGTGGTAACCTCACATGTCCTCTTTCCAACACCATAGGTTTTACCAAAATCGGTTTCACCAATTGGGACTTATGATATTTCTCCCAAGGTGACTTAATTCAGGACTGTTCAACATAGCGAACTTGTACAGACTTCCATGTGTCCCTGTTTCATCATCAAGGTATGAAACTTTTACCACAGAAAGTAAATTTTGTGCCATATCTAGAACATCTTATGAAATTTCATTTGGACCTTCGTATCCCGAGATATAACAATTATCCCTAGGTGTCCTGTTTAGGGATGAATCTTGGAAGAGGCTGGAACCCTGATTTGGAGGAATCATATCTCCCAGAATATAGTGAATCTGAGGCTAAAATTTTTACCCAGGGTACATCAATATTTTATCTTAGGCCTGTAAAAATTTCATCCCCGTAGACTTCTTCAATCCCAAGATATAGAGAATTTACCAAAACTACCATTTTTAGTATTTTAGGGGTTTTCAGGCCCAGGGTCAAACTAGGGTTTGACTTTCCCAGAGTTTCACTCAACCAAAAACTTCTACCTTGGTATATAAACTTCGATTTTGATGAGGATAGAAATACTATGCTAGGCTCACTAAAAAATTCCTCTTATGTAAAAATCCCTAATTTCCCATAGGAAAAATTGAAAATGCCCAGAATCAAATTCTGCTTTGACAGAAAGATGCGCCCTTCAATGGAGAGTTAGCCTAGCCTCCTTTTTCTGATGATATGTGGAGAGAGACCCAAAAACTAAGAAGCCCTAGCTTCTGCAACTGTACAATGTCTTCTTCTCAGGTTAGCTCTGATACCATGTTATATTTTTATCATTTAAGCAATATGATCTTAGGATCTTATCTGAGAGAATAACATGCACAACAATAATCAGGAGAGACAAGAGACACAAAGAATTTTCCTCAGGGAAACCATAAAGGAGAAAACCCTGCAACTTCCTCAGATATAGAATGAGCACGAATAGCAAAAGGAAAACTCAAAAACATAAAGATGATCTCCGACAGCTGATCTCTCTCACTTGTGGCAGCACTTCCTCTCGCACTCACGTGCCTCAGTTGAGTGAGTGAATGTGACAAATAGAGAGGCTCACTCTCTATTTATACTAGTTTCCAATTTGACAATTACTTACCAGGGCCGACATCTCTAGGAGAGTCTAATAACCCTAGTGCCCCTCAACTTTGGGGAATTTGCCCCCCCAGTCAACAAAGAGGGTTAACCTCAACTCAATTGTGGGGACTATTGCCCCGAATTACAATGAAGGGTTAACCTCAATGACTTTACATGACTTTATTATATTAACAACTCTCCCAATAGGAACATCAGGGACCAATGAAATATAAATGATTCTCCCGATAGGAACATCGGGGTACAATATAAGAAAATAGACAAATACATGTAACCCATGAAGGATAAAGATATTATATATTGATATGAAGTAATGATTACAATGAATGAATGTGATATTTTTATATGACATTGAATGAGTAGGACATGATGACTAGACATAACCCTATTATTATATTAACTAGGGTTTATACACACACACTAGGTAGGTACTAATATATAATAGTATTTATTTGTATCATCCCACTTGAGATGATTCATCCTTAAAGTAGCTCTAAGAACAAATGCTAGAGTTCAACTTCCACCATGAATCAACAAAAGATTGTACTATTCAATATATGGCAGAAAGATAATGTTCATCATGAAAACTAGCCATTTGATCCCTCGGGAGTTCATAATAATGTCATAAATACAATGAGGATCAGAGTAATAATTAGTATACATTGTTACAATAGAAGTGATGTAACACAAGTCTTAATCATGGAATTCATTAGGTAATATATGATCTTCAATGAAATTCACTTCTAGTGATCCATCATGGTTTTGAGATGTAGTGATCCAAATTTCATCAATGTATCTAAATCCATTTTATTCAGTTTCAAATGTAATGATTTGAACTTTAATTTTATCATCAACATCAAAAGTTATCTCATTTAAGAGAGGTTTGTCCTTGTCTTTGATGCATATACTTCAAAATATGTTTTCATATATGCATTTATTTTATGAAATGAAGTTTCATTTTTGGTTAAGGACTCTTCAATGTATAAGACTTCTTGCTCAAGTATGAGATTAGGTTTTCATCACAAAATTTAGCAAAGAGTTAAATGCCTTGGTCTTTGTGACTTAAAAGCTTTGGCTTATTTAATGCCCTCATTAATTTATATGGGGCTTCTAGCATTGTTGCAAAATGTGATTGTTTTACTTGAGATAAATATATTTGAATTGCTTCGAGGTGTTAACCATTCATCCTTGCATACTTAAACTCTATATTCAAGTTGTATCCCAACATCTAAGAGCTTGTAAGAAAGTTAATATTCTCAAGTTGTATCCCAACATCTAAGAGCTTGTAAGAAAGTTAATATTCATTTAATGGGATATTTTGTTTACTTCCATAAAAAAATGTCCATATGGACTTTGTAAAATGTCTCTTCCACTTCAATAATATAGTACCCATTTCCTCAAAATACTTTGGGCACTTTCGTAGTTACCAGTGGATTTAGACTTTGACACTTTTATCATAAATTATAATACGATGTATTTGGATAGAAGTAACACAATATGTGGACAACACAACCCCTTTCTAGCAAAATTCCATCCCAAATCACGTGGAACTTTGCTTCGAGTCATAGTTCCACCTCAATTGGAAACTTCACCTATGGAAATTTTCCCCAAATGGTTCTTCCCCATTCTAAAATGACCCAAAATCTAAGAGTTAAAAAAAAAGAATGGATAACGGTGGACAGTGAGTGGCTAATAGAATGGGCTCACTGGAAAGGTAGATTTTGTCCATAAAATAATGGATTTCTATTGGTATAAGGTTATAATATTCCTCCTTACTCGATACTCTATCCTCCTTTAATTGATTGATATCCTCGTTGACTAATGTTTAGAAATTTGATTTATTTGTTTTTAGTATTAGTGACTTACATTACTTCGGCCTTGATAGAAGATGGACGTATAAAGAGTCATGCCTTTGTGTAGAGAAGAGCATCACCATGTGCATAAAAGACAAGCACACACCCCTATACCTCATCATATGCGCACAATGCTTGTCAATGACTAGCATGACTTTTCTATTTGACAATTTTTAGAGATTCCCCAACCAATTTTTAATATTATTCCAAGAGGTAACATGTTTACATTTATTCCAAGAGGTAACATGTTTACATAATGTGTCTTAGGATGCTTAATTTCAATGAGCTTACACGCATAATCTTATGTTAATGTTGATTAATATCAATCCAATTTGCTTTTCAAGGAAGGTGTGTAATGTGAGCAACTACATGATTTTGTTTTTTTGTTTCCTTTGCACAAAAATCACTTTTGTTATTATATATTGTGGATTTCTTCAATGTTGACAACTTTACCTCTTTGGCACAATGGTACACTAATGGTTTTTACTTATTATGTTGTATTGAATGTTTCTCTAGTAGTGCAACATAACAATTTATAGCCTATAATCAATTTGTTGAGAGGTACAAATGTAATGCCCCTCCAAAGTAGTTGCCAAGGGGTCATCTAGATAGTTTTGAAGAATGTAGACCAAACTTTCAGGATGTCAAATCGCCAACTCAAAAAAATAAAAATAAAAGTGGGCCATGATAAATGGTCATAATCCTAGGGAGAGGTGATGATCTAGGTTGTGACCAGGTGCACGTTGGGGACAATAGTTGACTGAATGAGTCGAGTACTCTTATGGCGGAAGCATAGAAAAAGAATAATTAAAGCAGGGAACACACTATATCGATAGAAAGCATGCGCACAAACAATATGCAAGAATTCAAACCAATTTCTATGATTATTATCTTCCCTCTGTGAAGGTTGGTTGTTTGTTACAATAATATACATGTTTATATAGAATGTTGAGACACTTGGGTGACTACCCGTTACGTTTAGTTACAAGAAGTTATAACGGTTCAAAAGTTCAACTGTTGCGGACGATTGGAAGACAAAGATCTTCTGTCGATATTCGACAGCAGTCGGTGCTGACAAGGCATGCCAAGATGTTGTATGTCGAGCATGAAACCTGTCGAGGTCGATTTTGTTGAGGTTTGGACTTGTCGAAGCCAATGTTGAACCTGTCGAAGCAATCAAAGTGCTAAACTTTGTCGAAGTTCGACAATATGCCAACTGCTGGTTGGATAAGGTGAGGTCCATGTTAAATATTAATTCTAGCTTAATAATTAATATATGCACCCAACTACTAAATAATACCATATATTTACGTATACTACACCTTGGGATAACATGCCCCTAACTATTCATTAGTGTGTGACTAATAAACAAGTTATTTGGGATTCTTAAACTAACATTGCATAGTTATAGATTTTGGGAGAATGAGAGAAGTATTGGGGACCACTTGCATGACCTAAATTAGACTTGGTGAAAGGTTCAATATGAATTTGTTTGTGTTGGGTGTACAAGCTTTTAAAGTAGTGCTTTAGGACCATAGTAAGCCTACTCCAACTCAAAAAATCCATGGCAAAACGTCTCTCTGAAATATGGGTTGATTTTGTGTGGTTAAATCGTAGACAAAATGTACAAAAGACCGCCTGATTTTAATTTTAATTCTTAAATATTATGAAAGTAACATATAAGTGAAATGGGACCCTTAATTCAAGATGTTTTTTATTGGATTTGTTCCCACAAGCCCTCACATGGAGAAGATAAAACTTTGGTTGTTTTTTCCATCTTTTAACCCGCGTAACAACCTTTTTAGCATATCTTCATTTTTGCAAAGATAACCTTGTCAACCTTCCTCTTACGCGTCTTGAATTGGGCATCGTAGGATTGGGACATTAGAACTTAGGCACTGGGAAATTATAAAAAAAAACCAAGAAATACTCAATGAGGCATGTGTTGGTAAGGAGATTAGTCTCCTTTTTACCACATAAGTTTTTAGTTTGATGGATGCAATGTTTGTATTGACTGCTCAATGTTGTGCAATGGGCGACTCAATATAAAATAATATTCCAACAAAATATAATAGAATACACTTAGTAAGCGATTGATATAAGGTGAATCACCTTTGCACATAACATTGGAAATTTTAGGTATTCATAATTGGCATAGTGAAAGTGCTACATTTGAGCAAAACAAATAATTATCCTCAATAATTGAAGGCATTAAGTAAGCCATGTAAACACTCACCTTATAATAATTAACCTAGTAAGTAAGGGTAAATTTTGATTATTCTATGAATCATAACAAATATTCAATGCTACATGTCAAAAAGTGTAATTTAAAGCAATGGTTCATGTAAAGAGCCTTAAATCTAAACTAGCTCTCGACTAATAACCATCCTGAAAAAACTTATATACAAACATGTGAATAGAGGAGTGGATGTTGTGAATATATCTCGTTATGAAAGGAGACAAAAGTTGGTCTTTTAATTATTGAAAACCAAAACATAATGCATGTCATATTAATAGTATACTAAGAGTTTCTAAAAAATAATAATAAATATTCTTGATATAATGGGAAGGAGAAAGGAAAGAGGAACGAGTGCATGGTTTCCTTAGGTAAAAGGTATGGTTTCCTCCTAAGTAAGAGGTACAATTGTAACTAAGATGCAATATACTAGGCTTCATATATGGGTTTGATAACTAAATATTGAGGATGTCACATGACCTTTTATTTGGTAGTTTCGATGGTGACTAAACATGGACACTCTTGATGGCTTGTAATTACTCTTTTAGTCTTGGAGTATGACTTAAAATAATTTCTAATTAGTTAAAAGTTCATTTTTCTTAGACATAAAAAAAGCAAGTTAATGGCCTAAAATCTAAAAGCATTTGGCAAGAGTAAAAATCTACGCCTTAAAAACCATCAATATTTTTTTTTCAGGAGAAAAAAGCCTGTCATTGATATTCAATTAAGAATCAAAGGGCATTTGAAATGCCATCCCAATATATGGGTACAAACCTGTTGTTGGGTCAAAGGAAACCATACAACTGATGCATCAGTAGGAGACACATACACATCTAAGTTGCAATAGGGGACAGGAGCATCTCCCACATACAGTTCCCATAAGAAAATGTTGTCACTCATACCATATCTATCGTGACCCAAAGAGCATGGAATTGCATTCTAAAAGAGTCTGCTCCAGACTAAACAAAAGTAAGGTGCTATAAGATAAAGGAGTGTATCAAAACTATCAAGAGAGGTCAAATGACCATCTATATATTCAGAGTAACTTCCTGAACCAGGAGCCAAAGAAAGAGCTTTTTCGGAAAGGCAATCTGCATGCTGATTGAATTCACGATAGATATGGCAGAAAGTCAGTTCTAGAAAGCATGTGCAAAGCTTTCTCGTGTCCCCACACCAGTGTAATAGTTCAGGTGGTGATAGGGAGGCCAAACCCTTTGCCCAGTTTATAATGATTGAAGAGTCACCATATATTCTGAGCTTGGGTATCCCCATCATTTGGGCTATATGCAGAAGGGCCCAGAGCCCAATCTGTTCTGCCTTAGTGTTGGTGCATGGACCTGCCCCTAATACAAATTCGAAGGTATGTGCCTTGCTCAATATGAGAACATAACTAGCTCCACCAGCACCTTGTGCTAAATCCCCATCGAAGAATCCACAAGGATAGGCAATAACAAGACCAAGGCCAATGGCCCTAGATTTTTTCCTTTTAATGACAGGTGGACAATATGTCTGTGAGTAATAAGAAATATGATGGAGAATGCTGGTAACATGTACAATATTTCCTTCAAATAAAGAAGCGTTTCTTACTTTCCAAACAACCCACATGGCAAGAAAGGGGAGATGGTAGAGGGTAGAGTTTTTTGAGAAACAGTCAGTCCACTTCTCCAGATATGTGCCGCGATCATCAGACTGGAAGGTAATAGTCAGATGATATTGGTCCATAATGTTATCAATGACATTCTTCCAAATAATGCAGTGAAAAAAGAGGTGCTGCACACTATCAGCTCCCATCTTGCATAGCGCATAGATCCCAGGCCCAATCCATCCCCTCTTATGTAGGTTATCCCATGTGAGCAGCTTGTTCATCAAAGCCAACCAGATAAAACAAATAATCTTCTTGGGGAGTGCACCAATCCATATGATTTTAAGTAATTTGCAACCGGTCGAGGGTGAAAAGGAGCGAACAATGCTGTCATAAACCAATTTTGCAGAGACAGATCCATCAAACTTGTTATATGCCCAGATCATGGAGTCTGACTGTGTATTGAGACAATTGCCCCCCAATTCCAGGCTTCTCGTGAAGGAGTCCCAAACCGTTTTCCAGTCCCCTCCAATACAGAGTTCCTTAGCCGAATACCAATACTTGTGTTGTCTTGGAAGGGAATTATGAGCTTGAGACAAGGAGACTATATCCAGATCCTCAAGGAAATCACGAAACCTAGCAGGGAATGTGATCAATTCTGCAGTACCAATAATAGGATCTATGCTTATACAAATGCTTTTTTCATTGCCCACCTGCCAATCAAGGTATCTACCAAGCCACATAAGTGTTAGCAAGAAACCCTTCCATATAACCAAGACTCCACAAATATTGAAACGCTTACCACGGAGCCAAGTCTCTATAGTATTCTTCTTCAAATATTTGCAGACAATAACATTATGCCATAAACCATCACTCTGAAGAACCAACCATAGATTTTTTTAATCTGAGAGCTATGCTGAACCAATGCAGATTCTTAAGACCCCAACCCCTATACTCTTTTGGCCAGGGGAGGCACTTCCAATATGACAGATGGTATCGGTTTTTGTTGCCCGAGGAGCCCGATAAGAAAGAGAAAGTAAGACTTCTAAGTTTGTTTAATACAGATACAGGAATGGGAGCAAGACCTAGCCAATAAACCAGAAGGCTTGACAACACTGCTTGTACACGAATCAAATGACCTCCAGGTGAGAGAAGTTTATGAGCCCAGTGAAAAAATTTGCTTTCATATCTCTGAATCAACCGATTCCAGTCACTGACTTTATACCCCAGGGGCTTGAGATAATACCCAAGGTACTTAAAACCCGAGGAGATAGGTTCCATTTTATAGGGTAGATTAGCAATATCCACTCCGATATCCGCATCGACATTATTGTAGAGAAAACAAGATTTGTCCAAACTGATGTTCATCCCCGAGGCTTTACAGAAGGAACTCAATATAACCTCAAATGCCATCCATTCAGATAAAGTGCCAGTACCAAGCAAGATTACATCATCTACGAAGAGGAGATGTGTAAGTACAAGAGTGGATGAGATCTTAATACCTTTTATGAGGCCATGGTCCCTTGCATCAACAATCAATAGGCTAAGGCCTTCAATTACAAGTATGAAGAGCAATGGAGAAAGTGGGCAGCCCTGTCTGATGCCTCTTGAGGCTGCAAAGAACTTCAAGGGTGTTCCATTGATGAGGACTGCAAAATTCGTTGAAGTAAGGCAGCCCATTATCCAGTTAACAACCAATAGAGGCATCCCAATCTGGATAAGTATGAGACGAATGTAGGACCAATTAACACGGTCAAATGCCTTCACCAAGTCCAGTTTGAGAATGAGTGCACATGTGTTTTTGGTCTTCACAATATGGAGTGTCTCCTATACAATACCTATAGGAGCAACAATCTGGCAATTTTTCAGAAAACCATATTGTTCGATGGAGATATGGGTGTCCAAGAAAGGCTTAAGCCTCACAGCAATAACCTTTGATATAAGCTTATATAATAGATTGCACAGGGAGATAGGCCTAAAGTTTGCAAAGGTAATGGGCTTATCCTTTTTCGGGATCAATGCAAGGAAGGTGGAGTCCAGGGATGGAGGACTACAGCCCGAAACCCTAGCACCATCCACAGCTGACAAAATTTCATCACCCAACAAGTAAAAAAATGCAGATAAAATTCAACAAGCCATCCATCAGGGCCAGGGCTCCAGTCTTTTTTGAAAGAGTGTAAGGCACATTCCACTTCATTCAGGGTAACCGGTTGGGTGAGACAATGGGCATCAACCTGAGAGATCATCTTGGGATAGAGTTGAACGACCCTAAGTTGTTCCAACAAGCAGGTCTGTTTGTCATCCTTGAAAAGGTTAGAAAAATGGCACTGTCCCATCTCCTTAAGTGCAGCCTCATCTTTAATGCAGTGGCCATCATCATCCATTAGGGACCAGATGGAATTTTGGTTTCTTCTTCCAGAAGCCAGGGCATGAAAATACTTGGTGTTCGAATCTTCGTACAGTGCCCACTTAGCACGACTTTTTAGCTGCTAGGTCAAGAGAAAGTGATCCAATATCTTTTTCTTTTTTTTATCGAAGTTGAGTCAGAGACATCTGTTCCTCATGTGAAAGTATACCAAAGGAGGAGCTAGAGAGGAGGGAACTAATGTCCTGATCCAGCCTGTGAGACTCATTCTCCAAGAAAGTACCTTTATCCTTGATCTAGACTTTAGTATCCATCTTAAGGGTCCTAAGTTTAAGTGTGAGGAGGTCCAGATCAGAATCCGAAGACGAAGGAGCCAGGCTATGCCACCTGTTTGAGACCCAAGAGGTGAAATCCGGATCCTCTAGCCAAGATCTATTAAATTTAAAAGGATAGTTACAGGATCCCAAGGACCGGTTCCACTCAAAACAAATAGGGTAGTGATCAAAGATGTCAGCATGGTGTGTCCACATGTGGTGTACAGAAAGTGATGGGATCAGTGAGGAAGATACCAAGAACCTGTCAAGTCTTTTGCTTATCCCCTCGTCCCCAACCCGACCATTCCTCCAAGTGGGTCTAGTACAAGGTTGAGCAACATCGGTAAGACCCACCGAATCAAAAAGAAGCTTGAAATGAGAAGTAAGGGGGTCCATGACAACTCTCTTGCCCCAAGTCTCAGAAGCATTCATGGTCAAGTTAAGGTCCCCCCCAGGATAAGGTTAGGTGAGTTGAGAAGACCACCCCGGAGGACCCTATCCCAAAAAAGCTCCTAGTCACGATAAGGGCCATAGCAGTTGAGAATATCTAACTGTGTATTCATACCCCGAAAATCAGCTTTTACAAGGATACCAACAACTGTTTCAAAGGCATGACATCTGACCATATGGGGGTTCCAAGCTGTAAGCATCCCACCAGATAGACTAGAAGCATTAATGGCACATAATTCCCAGTTGGGAAGGAGCTTAGAGAAAGCATGAAGAGTGGGGTAAGTACTACACATGGTCTCTTGTAGGAGAATCATGTCAGGTCGAATGGAAAGAAAAAGAGAGCGGTGGCCACATTGTTTGGTCTTGCCTCCTATACCTCTGACATTAAGGGAGAGGATCAACATTAAGGAACAAAGGGGGGGGGGGGGGGGAGGAGATGCTCTAAGTCCCAGGGGTGATAATCTTCTAGTAGCATCTTTGATGCGGACCAAGAGAGGGATGTAGGGGGGAGAGGCAGATGATAGATCCTCGATCAGGCCCTTCTTTACCTTCTTCTTCTTCCTAATAGTGACATTCTCAAATCGGATGGAGTTAAGGTGGAGAGTAGACGAGGAAGTAGGAGTAGTCGCAGAGAAAATCGACAATGATTTATGTAGGGAGGGGTCAGAAAAAGACGAGGAAGATAAAGGACTATAGGGAGTATGGGGTAAGGGGGGGGAAGTGGTGGCAGTAGGGGGAGGAGGAAAGTCCGCAAGTGATGAGAGTGGAGGCAACAAAGGGTTGGAATTGGTTGAAGAGGAAGGACAGTGGGGAGGTTTAGGAGAGGCCTCGAACGTGGTATCAGCAGTAGGGAAAAAAGGTGTAGAGTTCTCCAAAGAGTCCCAATCATGTGAATCAGTAGTAAGGGCTTGTGGATTCAAGGAGACACAAGAAGGTGAACCAAGAATAGGGTCCAGAGTGCCCTCCAATGAAGAACCAATAGGTGAAGCCTTTAAAAGGGTCTCTTGTGAGTTCGAAATAGATGGGCAAGACACAACTGGGGTCTTAGCCAATACATCAATCTCCTGAAGCATAGAGTCTGTAACATCACCAAAGAGGGAGAGAGATTGTGAGTAAATACCTTTTGATGAATGCTCCGGAGGAAAGGTTGATAGGTGTGCATCAGCCTCAGGGGAACCTTTAGGACTGGTACTAGCAGGGGCACGCAGGAGCAGTGGGCAAGTCCGCCTGAGATGTCCGGTATCACAACAATAACTGCAACGGAAGGGGACATGGAGATAATCAAGTCTCTGCACCATGAGACATTCCTTGCATAATATCTCAACCTTAGCAGGAAACCCAAGTGTGACATCCATCTCGACAAAAACCCNACGGAAGGGGACATGGAGATAATCAAGTCTCTGCACCATGAGACATTCCTTGCATAATATCTCAACCTTAGCAGGAAACCCAAGTGTGACATCCATCTCGACAAAACCCCGAGCCACTCTTTTGTCAAAAGAAAGATGAAAATCTTCATCAATAGCCACGAACCGACCGATCGTGTTAGCGATACCCTCGAGGATATTTGAATTCCAGAGTGGGAAGGGAAGGTGGGGCAGTAAAACCCAAAGATGGCGTTTTGTCACCCTTTCCCTGAGGGGATCAAAGTGAGAATGCCAATGGCCCAGAACCAGTGACCCTGGCCCAATATGCCAAACCCATTCCAGAATAAGGGTTGCATGCGTTGCATCCAGAAATACGAAGACTATCAAGCCGTTGGATAGAAGACTGATAGTGGGAATGTACTTCAGGATCGGTTTCCAGAAATCAGAAGCCCAGTCCAGCCAGGCCTTTTTCCCCAGTCGACAATATTCCAGATGCCTGACCAGAGCCCAAGAGCACAGAGAGGACACTCGGTCCATGAATATGTCGTGACCCAGGACGTAGCGAAACCTACCTTCGTGGGTCTTGATATTCTTTGCATGATGCTTACGACGAGAGCGCGAAGAGGCCCCAAAGTCAGCCATCTTCAAGTCAACCCCCAGTGCCTGCAAAGGTAGCCAAACCACTGAGAGAACCGGAATACAATGCCCCGCAAACTGAAAACAACGCCCCACAGACTGGGCGAAGATGGAACCCTGATGAGGGTAAACCCAACCTGACAAATAAGGGGGTACAATGGGAATAACACCGAACCGACAGGAAACCCCAAGTGAGAGAACAAGAACCCAGACAAAGAGCCAAAGACCCCAGCAAGAGCCCGGAAACCCCAATCCGGTAAAAAGCCTGGTCAGCGACCACAGAGAGTACCAAAAACGGTGCCCCGCAAACCGGTCAGAGATGGAACCCTGATAATGGTAAACCCTACCAGACAAATACGTGGGTTCAACGGGGTTAACACCGGGCCAACAGGAAACCCAACAGATACTCGAAGAGAGCGAATGAGAACCACCATAAACCGTGCCAAAGATGCAAGCAGGAGAGAAACGAAAGGAAACCGAGAAAAAAGGACACTAACCCTAATAGTCCGTGAGAAAGCAGGTGTTAGCGGAAGCCAACCCTGCTCATGTTGTCTGTAGCGAGGATACAAGTGTAATGTCAACGTGAAAAATCCACATGCAAGGTGACAGACCCAAAATAACAGAAAACCCCAAAACACAGATAGTAACCCAAAACACCGAGGCGACTGGTAGAAAGCGAAATTCTTTCCACTTTTTTGAATTGGTTAGTACTAGTCCCCCTTGTAAGGGGAGGGACTCCAATAAGTCACCTGTGTTGAAAGAAACCCAGAGAAAACCTAAAACCACCTAAGCACAGAACCCGTAGAGCAGGGGAAAGACCGAGTTCAGCACGACAGACAGAGAGTCCCATAAGGGAAGCTGTAGGGGAAAACAGGCCAGTCACGGGCACAGTGGAATACAGAGGAATGGCCGCCATATCAGAGCCCCCCAGAAGTGCAGAGAGACGGCCCTGAGAGAAACCATTCTTTTCACTTGAAAAACCACCAATACTTTATTTTATATGAAGCTACTTTCCTAAAATAAAATAAAAATGTTATAAAATTAAAATAAATAAAAAAACATATTTATTTTAAATTATTTGCCAAACAAATTATTTCATACGCAATGACTTTCTTAAAATAATAAAATGAAGTAACAATGCATTTCATTTTAAACCATTTACGAAAGCCAAGTTGTAAAGATTGTCACATTCATTATTAAACCCAAAGAAGTTCGAAAAAGGCTTCAAAATGGACTCAGTGACTTTCTTAAAATAATAAAATGAAGTAACAACGCATTTCATTTTAAACCATTTACGAAAGCCAAGTTTTAAAGATTGTCACATTCATTATTAAACCCAAAGAAGTTCGAAAAAGGCTTCAAAATTGACTCAGTGACTTTCTTAAAATAATAAAATGAAGTAACAACGCATTTCATTTTAAACCATTTACTAAAGCCAAGTTGTAAAGATTGTCACATTCATTATTAAACCCAAAAGAGTTCGAAAAAGGCTTCAAAATTGACACAATATCAAACATTCCTATTACTCAATCTTATTGTGGCTGTGTTAGCTTTACCCTTTGAAACATAAAATGTCCCACACTTTCCCTTCCCTTGACAAATAACAATCAGATTCACGAGTTTTTAAATACCAAATGATTTCATTTTCTCGCATTCCTCTCTTGCAGTGCAATAATATAAGAAGAATTCTCTGAGTGCGTGGGGTTGTTCTTGTGGTTTTACTCTTTACAGAGAAACTAATCTCCATCTCCAGAATTGGTTTGGGCGGTTGAATGTTGGGTAAGGGAGGCGGAATGCATAATGCTGTGATGCTGAAGAGCTGTCACCCCAGTGTTAGTGTTCGCATTCTCAGACAACATTATGTCTTTTCTGCGTCCGTCAGGTACAAATTAATAATTATATGTTCCACTCATGTTTCTCATCTTTGTCAGCTTTCGTCTATTTACATTTTAGGACAGAGCAAAGTGTAGCTATTTCTTCGCCTTTAGCGCAACTCCCTACGATGTTACGTTTCCCTTCATATTCGAAGCGTTTTTCTATGGGTAGGTCCTATATTCTCTCTCGCAATGGAAAATAAGGAAATTTAAATGAACAACTTCAATCCAGTCTTTTTCTGTATTCTGTTAAAAACATACTATCCAGGGTATAAGAGATACGACTAACTTTAACTGAATTCAATTAATGTCTGTACCCTCTTAAAGTACCTTTCGACATACTTTAGGAGCTGTGGTTGCATAATAATTTCGCTCATTCAAGGTCTCTATGTACTCGCTGATATTTTGGAACAAAGGCCGTTTCATAATCGGAGATAACAGTTCTTGAAGGCTGCTCTGAGTTAAAGAAATCCAAAATGTCTGCGATGGTTGTTAGGGCCACTTTTCAAGGAAATTATAGTAAAATGATTAACATGAGCTGTCTTTGGGAATATAGTTAAAATTGGAGTGTGGAAGCTAGTTGGTACTTTAAGGGCGTTTAAAGTTGGTGGCTAAATTTTCTCTGAATAAATACCTCAACGAAGTTTACTTTTAAAGAAAAAATTAAAAAAATGCTATGAAAACATTATTGGCTTGGTAATCTTGCTTTGCAAAGCAACAACTAGTATATTCCCTATAGTTCCAAGATGACATGCTTCTATGAAACAAAAATACATGGGAAAACAAGTAAAATCAAAATGTGAAGCAAGAAAGAGCTACTTCTGCAGTCCAGACAAGTTGATTCTGCTGGCTAAAATGAAACGCCGGTAATTGTTAAATTAAGTTACAATTTTAAAACATTTTTCTTTCACAATACAGATTAAAGCTTGATAATGAAAGACTACACTTTTAATGGAATATCTGTTCAATTTATGTTTTCTAAATATCTTTACAGTGCAAAACTCAGAATGTCAGCTTGTTTGATTTTAACTTCGTCGATTGCATCGTGACTCTTAAACAAAATGCCTGCAAATGCGAGAGTCTGCCGGTGAAGAAATAATTAAGATTATTTTAAATATTTTGCCAAATTGTAGTAGCCCTCGCTTCAACTCACCACTCAGCAAATCCTTTGCTTTGACCACACAAGGCAGTTCTGAATCACAGTTTATGGGACAGCCATCATTTAGTGGTTCCAACTTCCTCTGGTCCACTATACACTGATTCATATGTTGAAAAGAGGTAACTTAGCACAATGAGACACAGAGATTCAAATTGACTGAAACAATCACATCGATGAAATTTTTTGAATGCTTCTTAAATTTCATTAAATATACAGTAAATTACAGAGCATTTTTTATTTTACAGATAGACCTCCACCATAATTTAAAATAGAGACACAACACAAAATCCTTGAAGCCTAGCTCCTCACTACACATCCATAATCAATAAAAATCCTCCATTGGCCTTCAAGCCAATATATTACATAAATATCATATTGTTTGAAATTAAAAGCCTTGAATGTTAGATTTTCAGGTTACTCCAAAATATTAGCACCATGTTTGGGGTGTTTCATGAGATTTGGGGTACACAGTGTATGTTCAGCTCATGGATGGTAGTGTATGTTCAGCTTGTGGATGGTTCGAGATGGATTGTAGCATGAGAGATGGTCCATGATGGATATCCAGTGTGAAAACTTGAGATAGCTTTCTTAGTGAATGCTTGACCTCAGTTGATTGCTAGCTTAGTGTTCTTCCCTTGGGTGTTGTAGATCTCTTCCTTGGATGGTGGATGTACTTCATGATGATCACATAGAGGGTTCACTTAGTGGGAGAATGCCCTATAGGGGATGTGGAGTATTGTGCATCATGGAGGAGAGCTTCAAGTGCCAGTAGCACGTGGCAACTTGGGTTCTTGTTTGGAGGATTGGAGATGGCTTGGGGATGCTTGGGGCTTTGATAGTGTTCTTGCAGGGGGTAGCTGCCACAATGGAATATGCTTTGGAGGATAAATGGAGTTTGTGGTGGCTCATAATGGAGTGATGCGGACTTGCCTTGTGTAGTTACACATCCCCTTGTAGGTCTTATTGTGTACGACATCATCATTAGAGCATGACACTTGTACTCTAGAGTGAATGTCTCACTTGTGTGGCCTACAAGGGCTCATGTAGGTTGCTTGTAAGGGCTTGTGTGCACATAGTATTGTTGGCATCTCTTACCTTTCATATAAATAGAGGAAGGAAAGAGTCTTTCATTCATATGGTTTGTGTGTGTGTTCATTCTTTCTCACTCTTGTATAGAGATGTGACCTAGAAGAGGAGCACACTTGTCCTCTCTCTCTCTCTAGCTCTTCACTTGTACTTGTTTTTCTTTCTTTTTCTTGGGTGCTAGGGTTTCTTGGTCTCTTTGGAGTTTTTTAGAGCATCTTGGAGTTCTAGGGTTAGGATTTTACCGTTGGAGATTAGAGACTAGGGTTTTGGGAGAAAACACTTAGGTTGACTCGTGAAGAAGAAGAAAAGAGGATGACAACTTGCCTTAGAGATAATTTTGGAGAGATTCTTGCATTTGTTCTTTTTGGTGAAGCTAGGGTTTGATGATTTACCCTAGCTAAGGCATTTTGCATGGTTGGATTTTGTAGCCTTGAGAGGAGGCTATGTTATGTACTTCATTATTGAGCTTATATATTAAGTTTTTAGCGGCCATACATATTTTGTGTCAATTTCATATTTGATTTTTAGCTACATCCGTTCTTCATATTTTGGTATTTATATCTATTTATGATTTTGTTGATTGGACATTTGTAAAAGGGAAAATTGTTAATTGATTTGACATTTAAAGAAGATAAAGGGGCTGGTTCTACTGCTGTAATACTACTGTTATTTCTGCTGTAAAAGTACATTTCAGATTTAAATATTGAATGATAATCTGTTCTAGAAGGGCTAAACTGATCTCATTGGTTGGTATCTTTCCTTCTTAATTGTTGGGAAGATGAAAACTTATCTCATTGGTTGGTATCTTTTCTCTTTAGTTGCTGGGAAGTTTAGGGCTGTTTGAAAGTGAATTATTGTACTTCTTTCTCTATTGTTTTGTACTTCAATTTACAGTAGTCGCAGGGCAGAAAACTCTGGGGATAAGTTCCGAGGAACCTTCTAAAAAATGTGAAATTTCTGAATTGTGTTGAAGTTTCATGCTAGTGAAATTTCCAACATGGTATTGGAGTGGTTGTAGTCGAGATTACGCTCGAGTAAGAGGGAGTTGTATTTAAACTAGTGATTACCTGAGACAAGTACTTGACCTAGTTGAGATCATTAGGTGTGAAATCCTTTGTTGCTTGAGATAATCACATTTTCCATTGGAAGGGTTGCTTTGTCTACTTCATATATTGATGATTTTGTGCACTTAAGCCTTTTTTAGGGTGTGTAAAGTTACTTTTGGCTTAAGAGAGTGTGACAAGTTGGATGGAGCTTCAAATTTTGTTATATGGAAGCTTAGACTTTAGATCCTTGTGGAAGGAGCTGATCTTTGGGGCCATGTTGAGAAGGACATTATGAAATCTACTGATCCAACATAGTTTGGCTACTCATCTCAAGAAGGAAGCCAAGGTGAAGAGAATCATTATTGATTCTATTAATGATCACTTCATATCACACATCGCTAATAAGAATTCAGGTAAGAGCATGTTTGATGCTTTGGTCAAGTTATTTTTGAATTCTTGTGCTTTTGGATAGATGCTCTTACAAAACAAACTCTTAGCAGTTTGTATGAGTAAGACATATATTATGGTGAGCTTTTTGACCAGGATTAGTGAATTGAAGAATCAATTTGCCACCACCAGAATTAAGGTTGAGGATTAGGAGCTAGTATTTGAAGCCCTAAAAGGGCTTGCTCCTTCCTGGGCACCTTTTGTTTAGGATATTTGTGCTCAAGAATATATACCAGATTCCCCAAAGATTTGGGTGGACCTTGTGTAGGAGGAAATTAGATTTCAATCTTGTCTTGAGCGACAAGTGGAAGTAGATGTTATTGATCTCATTGGGAAGACAAAGAAGGGGAGCAAGAAAGGATTCAAGAAGAAGGATGAGACATATACAAGGAAGAAGGACCTAAGTAAGGTCATGTGCTTTTGATGCCACAAGATGGGACATTATGCAGGATAGTATTTGTTGAAGAAGGGAAAGGTTGTGAAGCAGGTTGCAACTGGGACTGTAGCGGGAGTAGAGGAGATGACCCCTTAGTTTGAGACCGCCTTTTCCATGGATTCTTGCTTATCTACTAACAATATGTCTAGGGTTCATTGGTATGTGGATAATGGAGCCTCAAGACACATGACATCTAACAGGTCACTATTTAGCAGTGTTTAGGAGCAAGAGGGAGGCATGACTGTGGAGCTTAGTGATAATGCCACATGCCTTCTAAGAGGATTGGCTACATTTCATTTCAGATGCCTTCTAGTGATGTTTTTGAGCCGAGTGATAATTAAATTTGTTTCAAGTTTTAGGAAAAACCTTCTTTCAATTTCTTGTATCACATATATACATTGGAGAGTTGCCTTTGAGGGACAACAATACATTGCTCCATCAATGAATGTAGTCTAGCAAGTGTAAGGACTTTGGCTGGAGGGGTGAGAGAGGGTGTTTTTTTTGGGTTACTTGTTGATCCAGTGGCATTCACACATTCCAATGAGAGGTTCTCAAGATTCACATGTTGAGCCAGGTTCCAATCCTTTCACTTTGATTGTGAGATCTTCGGTGCATAGGGCTCTCCTCTCGTGATCAGGGAGAATGTGGAGATTGTTGTTCTAACGACTTAAGAATATGTAGAAACAAGTTGTGTTAGTCATGCAACATTGTTTTTTTCCATCCATGTGGCTTCTAGTTGTACAGAGGATAGGTGTGATGATGAGATTGACTTCATCCACGAGTCTTCTAAGTATTAATTGGAGAGGTGTGATGCCTTGATGGAAGATGTTGTTGAGATTGATTCTAGAGTTGTAGTTGATGAGAGTATTATAGAGTATAGAGCAAGGCATTTCAGGTTCTCTTAGATAGAGGGAGTTTCCTTTGATGATACTCTTACTTTAGGATTCTATCAAGACGAGGAAGTTGACCTAGTCTAGGATAGTTCAGTTGCTAGAGGATTTGAGGTACATTAGAGGGATTCTCATGATTATAGGTTGATGATGATGTTGCAAATTCAAGGGCTATACGATGAGCTTTTCCTTCTAGGATCAATTTGATCTTGTATGGAGATGTGATTATTTTTGCCGAATGCCTTGGAGATTTCATGATGTGGTGTTCTTTGATGGTGGCCCATGATGCTGAGGATGATGGAGGTTGGTAGTTGGATATTGCTCTAATGAGATAGTCGTATGTATTCATAGGTGGTCATTATTCATTGGATGATTGAGATGTTGTGATGGCATGGTTGGTTGGCAGTCTTATTGTAGAGACAATGGTCGATTCCAGGACCACATCTAGTGATGATTTGTAGATAACATATTTGATGGAGTAGTAGAGGGAGTTGATAGGTGCTAGTGTAAACACTTTCCTTGTAAAGAGGGAGTGATAGATTTTCGGGTTACTTCGAAAGTGTTTACAACATGTTTGGGGGCGCTTCATGAGATTTGGGGTACATGGTGTATGTTTAGCTCTTGGATGGTTCAAGATGGATTGTAGCATTAGAGATGGTTTGTGATGGATATGCACACTTGAGATAGCTTGCTTAGTGGATGCTTAACGTCAATTAATTGTTGGCTTAGTGTTTTTCCCTTGGGCATTGGAGATCTCTTCTTTGGACAATGAATGCACTTCATGATGGCCACATAGAGGATTCACTTGGTGGGAGAACATGCTATAGGGGATTTGGAGTATTGTGCATCATGGAGGAGGACTTCAAGCCCTAGATGGCACATGGCAACTTGGGTTCCTATTCAGAGGATTGGAGATGGCTTAGGGATGCTTGGGGCTTCAATAGTGTTCTTGTAGGGAGTAGTTGCCCCAATGGAATACTTTGCTTTGGAGGATATATGGAGTTCATGGAGGCTTGAGATGGAGTGGTGTGGACTTGCCTTGTGTAGGTACATCACCTTGGAGTCCTTATTGTACATGACATCATCATTGGAGCATGACACCTGTACTTTAGAGTGAATGTCACTTGTGTGGTCTACAATGGCTCATGTAGGTTGCTTGTAAGGGCATGTGCCTACATAGTATTGTTGGTTTCCCTTACCTCTCATATAATAGAGGAAGGCGAGAGTCTTTCATTCATATGACTTGTGTGTTCATTCTTTCTCACTTTTGTGTGGAGATTTGACTTAGAAGAAGAGCTCACTTGTCTTTCTCTCTAACTCCTCACTTGTACTTGTCTCTCTCTCTCTCTCTCTCTCTTGGATGCTAGGGTTTCTTATAGTATCTTGTAGTTTTATGGTTAGGATTTTACTCTTGAAAATTGGAAACTAGGGTTTTGGGAGAAAACCCTAGGGTGGACTTGTAACGAAGAAGAGAAGAGGAGGACGCCTTGCATTGGATATAGTGTTGGAGGGATTCTTGCACTTGCTTCTCTTGGTGGAGTAGGATTTGATAATTTACCTTGGTTAGATGAAACAAACAAAGTTCATTACCCAAATATGAACTTAGTTCATTTATTGAATATCCAATATAAGAAGGGTATGAGGTTAAAATCCATTAAGTACAAATATATAATAATTGAATAATGAATTCATGATAGATGATTTACAATGACTATCATTATGGTATATATATACATTGACTGGTCACATGGTTGAATAGTCATGCCCACTAATTAGGTCATGTGTCTCTTCATTAATTATTGTTTAATTATTATCATTTATTATATATTAATGTTTATTACATTACCTTCACTTTTAGAAATACTTTGTTTTCAAAGCATATTTATGGAAAATACTTATCTTTGGGTTTGGCCCATAAGACTTTCTCATGATCCCCTTTTCTTCTCGTTATGATGGTTGATGATACAAGATGATGTGATCTTTTAAGCACTGAGCAAAATTTGCGAGTTGTGAAAGGGTTTGCCCATCCTAATTCAATCTTCTGTGGAATCGAGCATTTATAGGGTTCTTGGAAGAAACTTGATGTATTGTGATTCCCACTATGACTTCTACTTTGAGACTTGTTGATGTTGATATATCGATCGGTTATGGTATCAGTTCTTGTGATTAGGATATTAATAAGGTGTCAGTGTAACATGATTTTTCATCATCATACTTATCATGATTTTTAATAGGGTCTTCTTGATGCAATTTTAGTTTGCATGGTTGGATTTTGAACCCTTGAGAGGAGGCTATGGTGTGTATTTCATCATAGAGCTTTTATATTGTTGGAAACCTAATCCTTGTGTATTTCGTAAATTGTATTTATTATTCACTTAGTTGTCATAGGTGAACATGAAAGATCGTCGGAAGTCTAAGAGACCTCTTGAAATATGACACCAAGGGTCACATCATTGTATTAATATGTGTACATTCTTAATGGAAAATAGGGCATTCACGCTTATCCTTTAATTGGGTGTTCCAAGAGTGGTATCAAATCTATTTTGAGCTTTGTGGTTGTTAACCCCTGAAATTGCTCCAAAGAAATCCATATGTGGTTATAATGAAGATGGAGAAATATCTATATGAAAATGGGACAGCGATATGGAATTACGAGGCAGTGCTGTTTGATTCATAGTTGCTATCATTTGGTTAGCTACTGGGAATTATGAAAAATGGAGGGCTAAAGAAGTTTAAAAGTCTGGAAAAAGATTCAAATATTGCCACTGATTTTGAAGAGAAGGGACTGGAAATTGTATACAATAATTTCAAAAAGGAAACTGGAACGGAGAAACATAATTTGATTTGGATTGGCCTTGGATCATGCTGTTATGCCTTGTACCCAAAGTTGTTGTCTGATCGGGTACTACAACAACAATCACCCCTTGCGCTCTCAAAAGCCTTAAAGAATCCTGTAGAGCTTGATGGTTTAAGAAATACCCATATTCATGATGGTGCAATTGTTGTGAACTATCCTGCATGGCTTGATAGACATATGCAAGAGGTCTATGGAGCTGCTGGTTATTTTTTTGAAGTCAAGGGGTCAAACAAGCGCAAGTACTCTGAGGCAACAAAATTGACATAGATATCAACGAGTGACGAGTTGAAGGCATTCCATTCAGAGCAAGAGTATTTTAAGGGCTTAAGATTTCCAACAATTTCATCAGTGGGTCCAAATGCAGCTATCATTCATTATTTGCTGAAGAATGAAACATGTGCTGAATTGTAGCTTGGCTGTATTTATTTGTGTGACTTCGGAGGATTGTACATGGATGGCACAATTGATATTACATGGACTATGCACTTTGACAAGCCTTCGACTCATGAAAAAACATGTTACATTGCAGTTCTCAAGGTTCACAAAGCACTGGACACAACAATTTTTCCCAATGGCATGATAGGACATGCCCTCGATAGTCTTGCTAGAGTGCCTTTGTGGAAGGATGGTCTTGGTTATCACCATTGGATTGGTCATGAAATTGGGTCCTATCTCAATGTCCACGAAGGTCCTCACTTGATCAACTTTAAACCTCAAGCTCGTAATGTCTCTCTTGAAGCTATAGTGATATTTGTGGAGTTGCATGGAGTCTCAACGGCATGGAACCTATTATAAATCATCACCACAAACGCATGGACTAGCTAGAAAATGAGTTATGCCTATTTAAACAAAGAAGACCGGGTCTATTCCTGGTCGTGTGAAGGAGAGGCTGGGCAAGCCAACAAGGATTTTATGTGTAGTTGTTGACAATGAAACCCCATTTGTTAGATTTCTAAGACTGTAATAGGACGGATCTCAAATTTATTCCTGTAGCTGCCGGAATGAAAGGCAATGGAGAATTAAGCTGGAAAGGGTGTTGTCTTGGAGCAAATCTCAAAAGATTACGAGGATTACATGCTTTCAGATCTATTGTTTCTTGGAGAAATGCTCAACCATTGAAGGGCCATGATTCGCCCAAAGCTTTTTTTCTCCATCTACCTACATGTGACAGGTATCTCATCGACATCTCAACGAAATAAACTTAACAGTCAATGTGGAAGCTCTGCATGAGTTGATGTATACCCAACTTGTGATTTAAGTCGACAATCATACATCATGGCATGAGATTTTTAAACTAAAGGTGATTCTATCACTTTAAAGCATGCACCATAATAATGATTTGTAACTAATGAAATTTGCATGAAGTTGAGAGACTTAGGGTTTGAAGTTATACTTATGCCTCATTTAATGGGTGAAAGTCCGAGTTCATTATAAAAAGCGGGATGACGCCCAGATCGTAACATATTTTAAATAAACGTAGACTGCAACACTATTTTTGACCCACAAATTTGTGGGCTAGTTAAAACACCACGTGGACAAGAGGATAAACATACGTCTATGATCATAAAGTCATACATGAGACTCATATGTGCAAAATGGCAGTTGATGGAGGGTGCACCCAGGTCAATAGAGTTCAATATATTACTGGCAGGTTATATTAAAATCAAACAACAATTTGAATACAACGTAGCAAATCTATCCACATAAAGAGGGCGCACTCCTAAAACTCAGCTTCAAATCTGTACGTAAGTGGAGCTGAGCCACAATGAGGGCAATTATCTTTAGAATGAAATGACTAAACAATTTGTTCCATATACATGCATTCTTGCCTAAGACTTGTTGACCTAGGTCAAATGGCCTATAAAGAAAGGTGCAATAGTCACTATAATGTTCGGATTTTTGGCAGCAACAACACAATTTCTCTCCCTCTCTCCTCATTCTATTTTAGACTAGCTACTCTCTCCTTGAGCAAGGATAATCATTGTATTGGTTATTGACTTATCTATTGTGGCACAATCAACCCTTTGGCAAGACTTTAATAAAGATGTGTTATGTTCTTCTTTGAAATTCTTTCTTGTCAGTATTATGTTCTTACCTATGTCCATTGGTTAGTAGCTCATAGCCTTTTGTCGCCGTTAATTTCAAACTTTTAATTGGTGTTCTTTCTATTTTTTCATTTCTCTCACGCTAATCTTGCAAGATCCTTCTAAGCGAGTTAAAACTATCTTGTCCTTGTTAGGATATTTAGACACTTAGGAGTTAGTTAAGAACAACTTGTGTAATATATCCGTTAGGTAAAAGTGTGTTTCTTTAGTATGCATTAATATGCATTTGTAAATATTCTAATCCGATGGTCACGATACGTTCTATACATAGAGTGATAG
>LPNX011020431.1:0-50433 GCA_001517045.1 Pseudotsuga menziesii | reverse complement strand
GTGTTGGAGTATCGGGTACCTCCACATGGTATAACCGCCGCACCTCTGGGAATATAAAACAAGTGGTTTAACCACCACTTTTGGTGATAGGGCCTTGTGCTGGGTTTCAAATGTTCATCAACATCTGCAGGTTTTGGGTCCCAAACCCTCTCAGTCGGCTCCTTCTTTAAAAAATGACAAAGGATCCAAGAAAAAAGAAAAGAAGACTGAGCGTCATTGCAATTTTTGTGGGAAAGATAATCATGATGAATCTAAGTGTTTTAAGAAGATGACAGATTTGGAAGCAACAATGAAGAAGCACCACATCAACCTAGATTCGTCTTCAGAATCTACCTCTCATGGACATGCACTTTGTGCTTCTGGTTACTCTTATACTGCATCTTCTTCTTCTACTTCAATTGAATGGCTCACTGATTTTGGAGCATCTTATCATATGGCTAAGGATAAATCCATCTTTTCTACTATGCATGAATGTAACACCAAACAAATATTTGTTGGTGATGATAGATCTCCAAGTGTTGTAGGATCTGGAACAGTTCTAGTAGAAAATGGTCATTTCAGTGATGTACTATGTGTTCCAAAAATTTCCTGCAATTTGTTATCAGTCTATCAAATTACTCATTTAGGTGAAGGTAAAATTGTGACGTTTACACCTCACCAAGTTGTAATCAAGGATTTTAAAAATCCTCAAAATGTTCTTGCTACTGGAACTGTTGATGATATTACCAGGTTGTACAAATTTAACAACTTTGGTGGGTCATTACCTTTTCCTTCAGTTTTTGTTGCTCATAGTGATAACTTGAGCAAACTTTGGCATGGGCGATTTGGCCACTTAAATTATCGCTCATTGCAACAACTATGTAAAGACAATATGGTGACTGGTCTTCCGTTGGTATCTTGCAAGGATGGTGTTTGTTCCGGTTGTGTACTCGGAAAACATCATCGAGACAGTTTTGACAAACGTGCCTCTTGGCACGCCTTGGTTCCCTTGGAGCTTGTGCATAGTGACTTGTGTGGCCCTCTTCCATCTGCTTCCTTCTTTGGTTTCAAATATTTCTTAACTTTCATTGATGACTACTCTAGACGCACTTGGGTTTACTTCCTAAAACTTAAGAGCGAAGTATTTAACATGTTCTTGGCCTACAAGGCCCTTGTTGAAAAACAATCTGGTCATCAAATTATTAAGTTAAGATCTGACAATGGAGGAGAATATGTTAACAACAAGTTCACTACTTTTTGCACTGAACAAGGAATCCAACAACAGCGCACTGTTCCATATACACCACAACAAAATGGTGTAGCTGAACGAAAGAACCGCATTTTAAAAGAAATGGCTAATTGTATGATCCAATCTAAAGGACTAAGTCTTCAATATTGGGCTGAGGCCATAAATTGTGCAAATTACATAGTTAATCGCACACCCATTAAAGTTTTACATGGTATAACACCGGAAGAAGCATGGAGTAAAATTAAACCAGATGTAAGTCACTTTCGTGTGTTTGGTTGTGAAGCATGGGCTCACATTCCGGATGAAAAACAGAAAGCATTGCAGCCTAAAAGTGAAAAGTGCATATTTGTTGGATATTCTGAAGATGTAAAAGGTTATAGATTTCTTCAGCCACATTCTCATGATATAATCATTAGAAGAGATGTTAAATTTTATGAAAATCTCTTGGCCTGCGAGCCTAACTTGGCGGGTGTGCCATCTTTGGCCTGCGAGGCTGATTCGACGATTGTGCCTTCTTCTTCTTCGTCTTCCAGCTTCCTTGACAAGTTTCCAACTCCAATTTCTGATGATGACAGTGAGGATGAAAATCCACCTCCGCCTGCTCATGTTCCTCCAATTGCACCAGCACCAATACTTCCTCGATGGGTCCGTTCAACATGTGAAGCAGCTGGTGATCTTGTCGGTGATCCTAGAGATCAATGTCGAACACATTCTCAGTTTCAGCGAGCCTCTTCTCTTTTGGCTCAAGTTTCCGAGAATCATGATCCAGAAACTTTTGCAGAAGCTTCAGGAAATCCAGATTGGGATGCAGCTATGGATGAAGAATATCGTTCCTTAATGGCGAACGATACTTGGGATCTTGTTCCTCTTCCAAAAGGAAGAAAACTTGTCAGATGTAAATGGGTCTACAGAACTAAGTATGCATCAGATGGAAGTGTTGAAAGACTTAAGGCAAGGTTAGTTGCCAAAGGTTTTTCCCAAGTTGAAGGGATTGACTACAATGAAACCTTTGCCCTTGTAGCAAAAATGAACTCCATCCGCCTTGTTCTTTCCCTTTCAACTTTACATAACTGGGAAGTCCATCAAATGGATGTCAAGTCTGCCTTCTTACATGGTGATTTACATGAGGAAATTTACATGGAACAACCTCCTGGATATGTTCAGAATAACTCTAGCCTTGTTTGTCTCCTTAAGAAATCCTTATATGGCCTTAAGCAAGCTCCTAGAGCTTGGTATGCCAAAATGGATAGCTTTCTCCTTGACATTGGTTTTTCTAGATGCCATTCTGACCCCAATGTCTATACCAAGAAAGTAGGAAACCATCTCATCATACTTGTTCTTTATGTTGATGATCTTATCCTTACTGGTAGTGACCCTAAACTTATAACCCATGTGAAATCCAGTCTTAAGCAAAATTTTGAAATGTCAAACTTAGGACATTTGCATTATTTTCTTGGTCTCCAAGTCTTGCAAACCAAAGAAAAAATCTTTCTTTCCCAGTCTAAGTATGCTTGTGACTTTCTTCGTCGCTTCCACATGGAAGATTGTAAACCAGCCCCTTCTCCCTTCCAGTCTGGAGTCAAACTTTTTGCCACTTGTACTTCCCTTGAAGTAGATGCCACCTTGTATCGTCAGCTTGTTGGTAGTCTTTTATACTTGACTCATTCCCGTCCTGACCTTTCCTTTGCTGTTGGTCGTGTTGCCCGTTATATGCAAACTCCTCATGAAAGTCACTGGAAAGCAGCAAAAATGATACTTCGATATATTCGAGGTACAATTCAGTTTGGGATTCATTACAGCACAGGGGGGAAACCTTTGTTGGTTGGTTTCACTGATTCAGATTGGGCCGGCGATCCTGATGATCGAAAGTCTACTGCAGGTTATGTTTTCAGTCTGAGATCTGGACCTGTCACTTGGGCTTGTAAGAAACAACAAGCTCTTGCTCTTTCTTCAGCAGAAGCAGAATATCGAGTTGAAGTTAATGCCAGTCAGGAAGCTTTATGGCTTCGACAGATCCTTTCAGAGTTTGGATTCGAGCAGCAGCAGCCTACTCCACTTTGGTGCGACAATCAAAGTGCCATCAAGCTTGCCAAAGATCCAGTTCTACATCAGCGCAGCAAACACATTGAGCTACACATGCACTTCATCAGAAATCTTGTTCATGATCGTGTTATTGAAGTGCTCTATTGCCCTACAGATGATCAAGTTGCAGACATCTTCACCAAGTCTCTTACAGAAGCGAAGTTTTCTAAACTTTGGTCTATGTTAGGAGTTCAAGAATGTGTCCTTAAGGGGGGATAGGCTCTAATGCCTCCTTCCTTCTCCTAATAGTGTCACTTTTGTAAATCCTTCAATCCTATCCCAAGTTGTTCTTAAGGGGAGATGTTAGGATATTTAGACACTTAGGAGTTAGTTAAGATCAACTTGTGTAATATATCCGTTAGGTAAAAGTGTGTTTCTTTAGTATGCATTAGTATGCATTTGTAAATATTCTAATCCGACGGTCATGATATGTTCTAGACATAGAGTGATCCGACGGTTCAACTTCTCTTAGATCATACCTACCATTGATCCGTGGATTACCACCCGATTGGTCTATGATCTCTATTTAAAGAGCATAGAGGGTCCTTGGCTAGTTGATCGATTATGAGAAGCTCATATGTAATTTTCTTTCTTTTGCATAATAAATTGCTCTAAGTAGCTATTTGGCTGGGGCCGTGGACTGTTTCCCTCTCGAGGGTTTTAACCACGTGACAAACATTAGTGTGTTGATCTGTGATCTATTTGTGTGAAGCGGTTGCTAAAGCTGTTCGTTCTTTTGGGAGTACCCTGTGTACCCGAACAGTCCTAACATCTTGGCGGGGTGTTTACACGATATCCAAGGAAAATTTGTTGTTGTTTTTGGTGTGTTTTTGCAAAGAATCAGATTCAAGATTAGTAGCTCGATACCTAGGGACCCTCCCTGAGGTTGGCATGCACCAACTCAAACGAAGGGGAGGTTTTCCGGTGACAATTTGGGGCATTCATTCCTTGAATTAGCCACTTTTCCATCGTTGGTTTACACCTATATCAGATTTGGTTGAGCATGAAAAAGTGTGCTAACAAATTGGCGTTGTTTCCAGGGATGGGCACTATTCCTTGGTTTTTAGAAAAGGACATCGATAAGCTTTTCCCTTTTTTGTTGAAATTTTTGTGCTTACCTAGCGATTCCATTGTTTTTTGAATCAGGTCTGATTTGGAGATAAGAAGATCTTTTCTATTGGATCCATCCCAAGGTCTATTTCCATTGCTTAATGAACCCGAGCATCTATTTCGGGATAGACGGACACATGTGCTCAAGAGATCCCATCTGTCTCCACAAACCTATCTCAGGTTATTGCTCCTATTTCCACAATCACCAACGTTGTGGTAAGTACGTTTTCAAATACATGTTCGACTTTGATAACTACTCTTACCCAACAGTTCTTGTTGTTTCAGTTTTAAATCCTAATTATATCATCGCTGGAAATCGACCTACGTCTTGATTTGCTTTGATGGTTTATGCTCCATTATATTTTGCACAGATCCAAGGACAACCTCATGCGCTACCTACAATAGACTAGTGTAACCAATTGCCAAAGTTTGTAGGAAACAATGCAATGACAGTTGAAGATCACTTGAATGCATTTTTTAAGTTCATTGATGACCTAGAGGTCAAACATGAAGATGTTCATGCATTTTTTAAGTTCATTGATGACCTAGAGGTCAAACATGAAGATGTTCATGCATACCCTAGAAGGGGATGCACGAGCATGGTACCGAGCGCTTCCTATCAACTCCATTGATGGTTGAGAGTCAAGACTCATTCCAACGACAATTCTCAAGTAAATGGGTGTACAAGCAAGACAACTCTTTCTTGTTGGATGCATTTGCATCCATCCATAAAGAGGAAAATGATACTGTATCTGGATTTAACACTTACTTCTCTAAGCTTTATTATAGAATTCCTCATTATCTTAGGCCTAACCCAGCTATGGCTTTATTGTATTATTTTAAATCGTATGATGGATCTTTTGCCTTTTTGCTCAGGGAGGAGGAACCGCAAGACTTAAAATGCTGCCTTAGCAGCTGCCATCAAAATTGAAAAAATATTATGGTATCCCAATTTACTCAGTTGTCTTTGTCATGGTTGTTCGATCCTCAAGTAAGAAAAGCCCAAGATCCCACAACTAAAGGGCGTCAAGAACTAAAAGAGGAAGTGAAGATTGAAAAGATGAAAATGAGGAGCTACTTGCCAAAATTGTTGACTTGCTGCATGATTTGAGTAATAAGGTAATCAGGATTGAAAAGAATATGCAAAGTTCGCATGGCCATCAATCCAATCAGAAGACATTTCATCCTAGAAGGCCTTTTCAGCCTACAAAGAAGTTGGAAGCACCCCAAGTTCAAATACCAATGTTTGGAAATAATTATACTGATCATCCTTCTTCCAGTCATTACTGCAGGGCATGTCAATTTCCTCACAATGAAGAAAGGTGTGCTGTTTTTGCAAGGACAACCTATGTTTTTGCCCCATGCAAGTCAAATGAATCATTAGAGCAGCTTGAAGACATCTTGAACATGCTATCCATAGTGGAGGAAAATTGCAGCACATAGATTTTCCAAGTTGCGAATGGTAAGGGGTTAAGTTCTAATGATTTTGTTCAATTAAGTTCTGAAAATTTTGATTTATGTAAAGCTAACATGATGCCTACTAGTATGGCTATTCCAGGAGGTCAATGATTGTAACAAACATTGAAAGGACATAATCTAAAGCTGCATGCATGGTGGCTGAAATATGAAGACATATGCATGAAAAGGTAAAATTCTAAGTGTTGTTCCAACAAAGCAATTCCTCAAGTGGCTTCCCTGATTTGCCATGATCCAACTGCTTACTCATTAAAGGGTTAGCTTGCCAAAATAAAAATTCTGGTACCCCTCAAGGATTTGATCTGCATTCTAGTAGAAAGAGAAGCAGTCTATCGATTTATGGGCTCATGTGATCCTCCAAAGGATCATCCACAGGTATATCTTGGTGTGGGGAAGGTAAACAATGATCCTGCTCCTTTCTATATCTCCTTGCTCGTAAATGATTTAATATTACATAATTGCATGTTGGATTCTAGAGCATCTGCTAATATAATGACACTTGAGATTATGCATGAATTAGGATTGAAGATATCTAAGCCTTATCACAATGTACATGTTATGGATTCTAAAGTACATGTTTGTGGTATTATCAAGGACCTTGAAGTTCACTTACAGCAGTGCCCAGAAAGAACATTGATTATGGATGTTGTTGTGATAGATTGCGCCACGAAGTGGGGAATGCTTCTTTCAAGCAGATGGGCAGCTGATGCTGATGGTAGTATCCAGATGGATTTATCTTATGCAAAGTGAGATTATTTCGAGAACATACGATGTTGCACCATGTTGATGATCTGCAACAATTGGACAATGAACTGTTTTATCTAAATATTGAAGAGCGTGAATTAGGAACTTATGTGGTTATGGATGATCAAGAAGAACCTCTTACTTCGTCACTGAGTGGACTAGACGATGGATTGCAGACCAAGTATTTTGATGATGCATGATCTAGAGTTGGAGCTGGAGCTGGAGCTGGGGTCATCGTTATTTCCCTCTCAAGTATTGTTTCTCCATATTCTTTTCATCTGCAATTTGATTGTACTAACAATGTAGCCAAGTATGAGGCTTTGTTGTTAGGGCTTAAACATGCAGGGAAGATGGGATTCAAGTTATTAAAGGTTGAAGGAGATTCCGAGCTTATAGTAAACCAAGGGAGAAGATTATGTGAGGCAAAGAACCCTCGATTGAAAAGGCATAGAGAAGAAGTGTGGGATGGCATTGAGTGCTTTGATGCATTCAATATCATTTCTATTCCAAGAACATCAAACATGATACTTACAGACTCCATGGAAACCTGAGCTGTAGATTTTTAGCCATCAATTCCCAGTCCACATGCAAGGTATATGGTTGAGGTAATTTTTAGACCCTCGGTTCTTGATAACATTGGATCATGGCAAATTTTTGAAGATGAATGAATGTTTTTCAGTTTTTTAAATTGCATGAACGAGTTTTCTAGTCAGGTAGTCGATGAAATACGAGATGGTGATGATGTCCCATTAATCCAACTCAGGTCCAACAAGATTCCTAAAGGTTTGGTTCCTCAAGAAAAATTATTTGATAAATCTGATGTATTTGTTGGAACTAATAAACCTTGTGCAGATCAACAAGTAATAGAGGTGAATGTGGGTTCTAAAGAGTCTCCAAGAATTATCAAAATTGGACGAGATTGTACCCCACAAGAAAGACGAAAGATAGAGGCATTAGTGCGAGAATACCGAGATGTTTTTGCATGGTCTTACGATGAGTCAAAGACTTGTGATCCAAAGATTATCAACTATACAAATCCATTGAAGGAAGATGCTAAACCATTTAGACAAAGGCAAAGGTATATGAACCCAAAGGTAAGCCCAATAATTCAAAGAGAATTATAGAAATTGTTGGAATCCCAAATCATCACACTTATTAGATATTCAAATTGGGTGGTAAATGTGGTTCCGGTAAGTAAAAAGGAATGGAGAGATACGGATTTGTATTGATTTTTGCAATCTCAACATTTCTTCTTTAAAAGACAACTACCCACTTCCAAGCATGGAGCATGTTCTTCAATCAGTTACGAGATCTGGTATGATATCTATGCTAGATGGTTTTTGAGGTTACGATCAAGTATTGGTTGTCAAAGAAGACAGGTATAAAATTGCTTTTACAACCTCATGGAGGGCATATGCCTATGTTCACATGCCATTTAGGCTTATAAATGATGGAGCTACTTTCCGACGCGTAATGGATTTTGCATTTTCTGATTATCTTTTCAAATTCATAGTAGTTTATCAAGATGACGTTACTATATTTTATAAAAATCAAAATGATCATGTCTCTCACTTGCAAAAGGTTTTTGATAGGTGCAGGTCTCTTGGCATATCATTGAATCCCAAAAAATCCATCTTAGGGGTGTTCAAAGGAAAATTGTTGGGACACATTGTTTCCAAAGATGGTTTGCGAATAGATCCTGAAAGAGTGAAGGGGATACAAGAAATACCTCTTCCCCAAAACAAGAAAGCAATTCAATCCTTCTTTGGTAGCATCAACTTTGTAAGGCGAATTGTGCCTAATTTTGTGGAAATAGTGAGGCCTATTTCAGACATGTTAAAAAAGGCCCATGATTTGAAGTGGAGTGATGAGGCTAAAAGAGCATTCATTGATAGCAAGCATGCTTTATCTCAATCCCCAGTACTTGTGAGCCCCAACTATGGTAAGACTCTTCAATTATTTTCATTTGCATTCGATTTTACCTTGGCTTCTATCCTTTTACAAAAGAACGATGAAGACATGGAACAACCATTAGCATTCATGAGTAAAGCTTTCCAAGGGTCTGAATTTAATTATGAATTAATGGCAAAGAAAACTTATGCAATAGTGAAGGCTTTGGGTTATTTCCGATAATTATTTTGGAATGCTAAAATAATTGCTTACGTTCCACACCCATTGGTCAAGGATATCTTAATACAAAAGGAATGTAGTGGAACCAGAGGGAGATGGATTACCAAAATCCAAGAGTATGACTTGGAGATCAGACCAACCAAACTAATCAGAGGCCAAGGATTTGCAAAATTGATGGTTGAGAGTAGTTTGGGTAAGATACTTGACATTTTGGCATAGGAATAGGTATTTTTGTTTTCTTATTCATTAGAGCATTGTGATTGGTATTCATATATTATGTTTTATTTGAGGAATTTATATTGTCCATCTAAACTTAATAAGGTGCAAAGGCGATCTCTACAACTTCGGGCTACCAATTATTATTTCATGCAGGGTGGTTTAGGATGGAGAATGGAGAAACCTCGATGGGATTATCTTGTGTTTTGTGAGCTTGGAAGAGTCCAAATATATCTTGTATGAGTTGCATGCAGGATCATGCAGTGGCCATTTCTTAGCTAGAACCACAACACACAAGATCATGCATGCTAGGTACCATTGGCCCACGCTATTTGCAGATGCGCATACATGTGTAAGAACATGCGAGGCTTGTTAAAGATTTGAAGGGAAGAAGAAACTTCCTGCTTTACCTTTAGATCTAGTTATTGTACAGTCTCCATTTCAGCAGTGGGGATTGGACTTCATCGACTAGTTTCAACAAAATTCTAGTAATTGTTACAGTTGGATTTTAGTAGCCACCGATTACTTCACCAAGTGGGTGGAGGTAATTTCTTTGAAGAGTTCATCCAACAATAATATCATCAAGTTCTTGGGGGAGAATATCATTACCAGATTTGGAGTCTTGAACAAGATTAGAACAGACAACACTAGTGTTTTTTAGTCCATTGAGATGGACACCCTTTGTTCCCAATACAACATTAGGTTGTCCCATTCAACCAACTACTATCCTTAGGGGAACGAGTTGGCCGAATCCAGTAACAAAAATCCGATTGGGATCATTAAGAAACCAGTGGGTGAAAGCAAGCAAGTGTGGGACGGTTTCCTCAAGTATGCACTTTGGGCTAATCGGATTACCACAAAATGTGCAATTGGTAAGAACTCATTTGATTTAGTTTATGGTTTGGATGTGGTTCCCCCAATTAACTTAAGGTTAGCAGTATACAAGTTTTTATTGCAATTCACTTCCAACTAGGAGGCCCTACAACATTACATTGATCGGTTGGTACAATTGGAAGAAGACAAACATGTATCATACAACCGCTTTATAGAATACCAAGGACAAGTTAAAAAGGTGTTTGATCGAAAGGCTAAAGGAAAAACTTTCCAAGTAGGAGATATAACTTTTTTATAGGACAAGAGACGTGAAAAACCAAGCGACCACAACAAGTTTGACAGTCTTTGGTTGGGTCCTTACATCATCAATTCAGATTTGGGGCCTAACACTTTTAAGCTTATGGACCTCGAGGGTAAAAAACAAGGGTTGCCCGTTAATGGGCAACACTTGAAGTACTATTTCCAATTAAAAAAATTTAGAGTTCTTTTTAGGGTTTGGGTAGAAGCATTTTGTTGATTTTTTGTTTTTGTTTTAGGACAACGATTTACCTTTTTATTTGCAAAGTCTTTCCATTCAGCTATTTTACTTTCACCATTAACAAAGTGTCATTGATTTTTGCTTTCTTATATCATCTTATGGTTGTGTCTTGTGATGTAGGTTTTTTCCTTTCATATGTTGAGCCTTTGTGTCTTATCATTAGAGTAAGCTTGGATGAGGGTTCCGCTTGTCCATATTCCAAAGAATTAAGCTTTTAGGATGAGTAGATTTGAAGAGACATAGGCGAGCGTTGAGGCATCTTATGCTTTGTCTCTTCATTGCTTATCATTGAGTCTTCTGCTTTGAGTCAGTTGTCCCCCTCATCCAGCTGTAGGGACATGGTACCATGCATCTTATATCTTCTTGAGTTATCACTTCATGAAGAGGGAAGAGTTTCATCATTGCTCCTCTTTTTAGCAGATCATCCTGCATTGACTTCAACAAATTATTTGTGGATGATCCAAAAGTAGAGCACCTTGATGGTTGTTAGCCTCATTGGTGGCTATCTCGCATTCGACAAGGCTAATCATCATTGGGCCTTGAGCGAGTGATCCTCATCAATGATCAACATCAGTCCATTTTTCACATCGATGGGTTGTGCTCATACCTTAGGGCCCATTTGCATTATTGGTGGGTACCTTCACGCCTGAAAGGTGTTTACATTATTGACATCTGATTAGGTGACCTTTTCCCATGTGTCGACTTCGACTCATTTTTCCATTGAGAAAGGTGTATAGGGTAGGTGGTTGCAGGTAGCAGTGATGGATGAGGTCCCTTTTTCAGCTGATCAGCCGGGGGGCCCGTATTGTTTTGACTCCATTGCCCATTGGACATGCTTTGGTATCACAAGTCAACTTACAAGGCCATTTTCTTCCACACAGGTACAAGGGTCTATTGGTATGTTCCTTCAGAGTTCTCACAGAGTATCATTTACAGTTTTCAGACAAAGATTTGTGGGATTCTCGACATCTCGCTGGGGGATCTCGTCCCCTTGAGCTGCCATTGTTAACCTCTGAAGTTGCTTCACAACAATCTAGAAGTGGCTATAATGACGATGGAGAAATATCTATATGAAAATGGGATAACAATACGGAATTATGAGGCAGTGTTGTTTGATTCAAAGTTGCTATCATCTGGTCAGTTACTGGGAATTATGAAAAATGGATGGCTAGAGGAGTTTAAAAGTATGGAAAACGATTCAAATAATGCCATCTATTTTGAAGAGAAGGGACCAGAAATTGTATACAATAATCTCAAAGAGGAAATTGCAACAAAGAAACATAATCTGATGTGGATTGACCCCGGATCATGTTGTTATGCCTTGTACCCAAAGCTGTCATCTGATTGGTTACTACAACAATAGTCACCCCTAGCGCTCTCAAAAGCCTTAAAGAATCCTGTATAGATTAATGGTTTAAGAAATGCTCATATTCAACTGTTGTGAACTATCTTGCATGGCTTGATAAACATATGCAAAAGGTCTATGGAGCTGCTAGTTATTTCTCTGAAGTTAAGGGGTCAAACAAGCACAAGTATTCCGTGACAACAAAACTGACAGAGATATCAGTGAGTGACGAGTGGGAGGCATTTCGTTCAGAGCAAGAGTATTTAAGGGCTTAAGCATTCCAACAATTTCATTAGTGGTTCCAAACGCTGCCATCATTCATTAATCGTCGAATCGTGAAACGCGTGCTGAATTGTAACTTGATTGTATCTATGTGTGACTCTGAAGGATAGTACATGGATGGCACAATTGATATTACACGAACTATACACTTTGGCAAACCTTCAACTCATGAAAAAGCGTGTTACATTGCAGTTCTCAAGGCTCACATAGCACTAGACATTGCAGTTTCTCCCAATGGCACGATAGGACATGCCTTTGATATTCTTGCTAGAGTGCCTTTGTGGAAGGATGGTCTTGATTATCGCCATAGGACTGGTCATGGAATTGGATCCTATGTCAATGTCCATGAAAGTCCACACTTGATCAACTTTAGAACTCAAGCTCATAATGTCACTTTTGAAGCTATAGTGATATTTGCGGAGTTGTCATGAAGTTTCGACTCTCGAGAACATGGATCCTATTGCAAATCATCACCACAAACACATGGACTAGCTAGAAAAAGAGTTATGAAAATTTAAATAAAGAAGTTTGGGTCTGTTCCCGATCGTGTGAAGAAGAGTCTGAGCAAGCGAACAAGGGATTTATGCGCAATTGTTGACAACAAAACCCCATTTTTCAGATTCTAAGACTGCAAAAAGATGGATCTCAAACTTACTCCTATAGCCACTGTGATAAAAGTCAACAGAGAATTAAGATGGAAAGGGTGCCGTCGTGGAGCAAATCTTAAACGTTTATGAGGATTACTTGCTTTCGGATCCGCTGTTTCTTGGAGGAACGCTCAGCCATTGAAGGGCCACGATTCGCCCAACTTTTTTTTTCCGCCATCTACCTACACGGGACAGGTATCTCATTGACATCTCAATGAAATAAACTTAGCAGTCAACGTGGAAGTTGCACATGTTATGCAACCAAGTCCCATAAATAGCATAAAAAGAGCAAAACTAGACAAGAAGAGAGTAATTCACTACTTAATAATGAATAACAGAGATTAATAGCAATCTTCTTTGAGGGAGGAACCTCTTTACACAATGTACTGTGTACCCAAGACAAGACAATATACAATGCTTGCTACATGAGAATATCTCCTCCTATATATAGGAGACATAGGTGTACAATAACAACTAATCAACCCACTAATAGACCTAAGGCTACATCAATAATATGTAATACACCATCATATAGGGGGTAAAGTGCCACACTATAGGGGGAAATGTGCCCAATATTTAGGGCTTAACATGCCCTCCCCTTCAGACAAGCGTTGTCCTCAACGCTTGGGTAGTTATGGATGCATTTTTATGAAGGACTTGTCTTCGCATGTTGAATCTGTCGCTGGTATGTTCTTCCACTTGATGAGGTACTCAATAATAGCTTGATTTCGTAGTTGTTTGGTCCTTGTTTCAATAATTTGTTCAAGTTTCCATATGATTTTTCCTTCTTCAAAACTCCTTTGACTGTGATGTTGATCTGCTTGTTGTTTCATCCTATTTTTGGACAACTTTAGTATTTGGAAAATTGCTTGCCGGTGTTCTATGCGATCTACCATTGCTTGAACTATAGATTTTCCTTCTTCAAACCTTGATTGGAAGATTGTTTTATGGTCGACTTTAAACTCGGGTAAAATTCAAATTTTGGCTCCTCTGTATCTGAAACTTCGGCCTATGGTACCCTGATGTGTCCTATTTCTAATTCCGCAGGTCGGACCTAATTTGGATGTGCCAAAACAAAGTTATTCCAAATATCCCAAAGCTTCATATTTTTGGCCTATCCAGAAGAGCGAACTTGTACGGTATTCCACGTGTCCAATATTTCGTTTCTGCAGCTGAAACTCCTACCACAGATACCCTGGTCCGTATTCTTTCGGATGCAACTAGTCTCACTCAATTTGGATCTTGGATGCCTCAGATATGACCTTTTTCCCTAGAACACCTATTTTAGACTAGTAAAAAACCCTAGATTCGTCCAAAATTATTTTTGAAACTGTAATGGATCAGGATCTGAATTTTGAACTAGAGATAGGTTGGCTTGTTTTGTAAGTTGGTTTTAAACCTCGATCTCTGAATCCTTGTAGAAAAAAAGTTGTAGCGAAAATTGTAAGATGACTTGTTTTGTAGAATCTACTCCCAAGGAAAGAGCTCTGATACCAAATGTTATGCAATCAAGTCCCAGAAATAGCATAAAAAGAGCAAAAATTGTTGAAATAGTGTAACTTAGAAGAATATTCTACTTGTACTTCACATGATTATTATTCCTCCTTTAGGAGATGCCACCGATGTAAAAGGTCATGAGGTAAACCCTTAGTTGTAAGTTGGGTCAATAACACCCAGAAAATATGAATATAATTATTATTGTGAAGTTTACCAAAATAGATCGGCCCTGCCAATTAGGTAGGTCGGCCTAGTTAGAGTAATAGTTAGTTGGGAAGTTTAGTATAAATAGGGAGGCACCCTCCCTCATTTATACACACTTACACACACTTGTGTTGTGCAAGAGAGAGACAGAGAAGGAGGACCAGTGTCTTTGGTGTTTTGGCTCTTATGCTTGGGGTTTGGTCTCTCTATCTATGAGACCTTGTTCTTTGGTCAGTACATACTGATAATCTATATTGAGGAAATTTTGCTGGGTTTTTCCCTTTAGGGTTTTCCCAAGATAAATTGTTGTGTACCTTATCATGCTGTGCTTGTCTTTCTTTCAGTGATCTTATTGCATATGGTTATGATACTAAAAGTTTAAAGATCTAGTATAACCATTAAAAACTTAAACATGCTATCAGAGCCACCATGAAAGAAGTCTTTGTGCAGCCGAAACACTGCTACAACTGCAGTTACTGAAGTTTAGGGTTTCATGCTTGAAAACCCTAGAAGGAAAAATCTAGTCACCTTGGCATTTTCGCTATAAATAGAGTTTGGAGAAGGCTCAGAAGCTGAAATTTGGTTAGGCTGAAGATGAAATTTTATGTACCTTGTGTGCGAGTTTCAATCTCATATTCACTATAATTTAGGAGATACGATCCCTCCAAATTAGGGTTCCAGCCTCTTCCAGAATTCAGTCATAAACAAGTGACCTAGGGAGAATTGCTATATCTCGGGCTAGGAATATCCAAATCAAATTTCGCAAGATGCTGTAGATAGGGAACAGACTGTAGTTTCTGTGGTGCGAGTTTCAGACCCTGAAGGTGAAACAATGACATGTGGAAGTTCGTACAAGTTCACTATACTAAACCAGTCCTCAAACAGATCACCTTGGGAAACTTAGCATAAGTTCCACTTGGTAAATCCAATAGTGCTCTAACCTGCGGGGTTGGAAAGAAGATAGATCAGGCTACCTTAGGACAAGTTTCAGATTTTGAGGAGTAGTAATTTCTGAGATAAAGCAGAATCAAGATTGGACAATTCTGCAGAAGAAATTGCAGAAACTATGCCTTCTTGTTTCGGGCACTTTCCTCCACATCAGCGAAAAAAGGAGGACCATTTAACTTGCCCTAGGAGGGCGCATCTTTCTGTGGAATTAGAACTCAATTCTGAGAATTTTCATTTATTGTCCTATCACTGCTGCTAGGAAAAACTAGGGCATCAGTTATTTTGCAGTTTTGTCCACAGATATGGGAAAAGGAGTACATTTCTCAACTCACCTTGGGGAGGCACATCTTTCTCTCCAATTAGTTTTGCAAGATTCCAAAGTTGAAAAATTAGGGTTTCTGTATCAAACCCTAGGTCAACAAGAAGCAGTTTTCCAGAAAAGCATTGAAGAAAGCATCTAGTTGAAGCACTCTTATTGATAAGATCAGGATAGGAGAAGCTCCTACAATTTGTACTCCAAAGATGAAGAATTGTCCATACATGAATACCATGAGATCTTCTCCAAATACAAGATCTAAGAGGATCTAGTGCATCTAGAAGATATGAAGATCAAGGTCGATGTTTCAAATTGAAGAAGATCATGCTGGCAAGGAAGCAAAGATCAAGGGGGAGTCTACCCAACAAACAATCAAAGCTAAGTATTTGAATTGTTATTTGAATTTAATTGATAGTGTACACATTTATGTTCCTAAGATCATGCATGGTAGAGTGTCTGCAATAATGAACAATATACTACTAATATGCATGTGATAGGTAAGTAGCCTATGATACCACACAACACTCCATTGATGCTCATCTAGAATGAAACCTGTTTGTTGACATATTGAGAGAAGTGCACACTCTTAACTATGTTCTGGTAGAGATGGAAGACATCTAGAAAGTTACCGTATGTATGCAGATATAGATGAATATTGTGTTGAAGCATTGGCTAAGATAGTTGCATGATTGTGTGACCTATGTCTTTGCCATGTTTTTGGAAACTATGAAGTGTATCTAATCATGCAACTAAGTTTGCCTTGTAGGAAGGATCGTGTACAATCACCTACAAGAGAAGAGTGAAGGAACTTGTTCTGAAGAACAAGTGATGATGTACAAAGTGAGGTTTCTCTCAAGATATAGAGAGTCAACTGTGACAAGATGTTGCTCTAGTGACCAAAGACACTTGATAGTGTAATTAAAGAAGAAGTGTATATTGAGAAACTTGCAGGGACTCTCTAAACAAAGAACCACATGTATTGTTTGAAGAAGGCTCTTTACAAGCTCAAAAGACGCCCATGACAAACAGTTACATGATGAGCTTGGAGACCAGCTAGAGTGGTAAGATATCAACCTTTGCGACAAGGTTGAAGATGAGAAACTCATAGATGGGTGTTGGTATCCAGTGACCTTGCAAGATGACATAGATGGATACACAGAAGATCAACAAGCAAAGATGGCTACTAGTCACTCTAGTATTGAATGTTCCGATTTAGAAAATATAAGATGCAGAGGAAGGATAGTGCTCAGTTACAAAAGGGAGCAAAAAATCTTTTCTTTAGGGGGAGTGACTATTAAACAGATTGTAGAGAGAGATTGAGAGACATCTGTGGCAAAGGTTATTTGCCCTAGTAATTTATAAGTGTACTTAGAGTGATACTGGATGTCTCCCCTCACAAAGAGGAAGCATATGTGGTGAAGTTTGAGACAGGTACCTAGGACATGGTACGACATGATAGATGATTTGTTCTTGATAGATGATGAAAAGTTCATAAGCAGAAACGAAGAAGAGGGCTGCTGCAGAATTTGAGATGAAAGACCTTGGCTTGATACACCGTTTTTTGGTCTTGAAGTATGGAAAATCCCAGAAGAAATCTTCACCAACCAAAGGAAGTATGCAGTAGAAATCCTGAAAAGGTTTAATATGTTGGAATGTAAAGACATGACCACACCTATGGATACAAATTTGAAGTTGTTGGTTGATGCTGTGTCAGAGTTAGTGGATGTGATGCTATACAAATAGATTATTGGTTCATTGATATGTCTGACGAATACCTGGTTAGATATATGCTTTGCTGTGAACACCTTGAGTCAGTATCTGGTTGAGCCTAGACATGTTCACCTTGTAGTTGCAAAGCATGTGATGAGGTACGTATGGTCTCAATTATACTGGAGATCATGACTTCAGACCGTATGGTTATACAGATTCAAATTGGGTAGGAAGTGTCTCAGTTAGAAAGAGCACTTCAGGATGATGTTTTGTTCTGGGGTCAGCCATGATCTCATGGCTAAGCAGGAAGCAGCCCAGTGTTGCTCTCAGGATTGCAGAAGCGGAATATATTGCAGCTTGTTCCGCCAGTTGTGAAGCCATATGGCTTCGGAAGTTGTTATCAGATTTATTCGATTTGGAGATGGATGCTACTGTGATTCTATGTGATAACCAAAGCTGCATGAAGATGACAGAGAACCCCGTGTTCCATGATAAGACAAAGCACATAGAAATTCGGTATTTCTACATTCGTGTCATGGTGCAGAAGGGAGCTATAAAGCTCCAATATATGAGCAGCAGATGTGTTGACTAAACCTCTGTCTCGTGTGAAGTTTGAACACTTTCGAGACAAGCTTGGTGTTGTCCGTAAGGACTTCCCTTGAAAGGGGGAGTAGTATTGATACTATGGAATCCTGATCACATCAGGTACCTCAGTTGGGATTGATCATCCTTAGTTTTGATCTCGTAATTCTGAAAGGAAGAATCGTCTTAAATGTTGATCTTGATGGACTTGATCCCATAATTCCGAAAGGAAGGATCGTCCAAGATGTTGATGTTGGGATTGATCATCCTTAGAATTGATCTCGTAATTCCAAAAGGAAGGATCATCTTAAATGTTGATCTTGTTGGACTTGATCCTGTAATTCTGAAAGGAAGGATCGTCTTAAATGTTGATCTTGTTGGACTTGATCCTGTAATTCCAAAAGGAAGGATCGTCCAAGATGTTGATGTTGGGATTGATCATCCTTAGACTTGATCTTGTAATTCCGAAAGGAAGGATCGTCTTAAATGTTGATCTTGTTGGACTTGATCCTGTAATTCCGAAAGGAAGGATCGTCCAAGATGTTGATGTTGGGATTGATCATCCTTAGACTTGATCCTGTAATTCCAAAAGGAAGGATCGTCTTAAATGTTGATCTTGTTGGACTTGATCCTGTAATTCTGAAAGGAAGGATCGTCCAAGATGTAGATGTTGGTACTAACCATCCTTAGACTTGATCCCGTAATTCCGAAAAGAAGGATCGTCTTAAATGTTGATGGGGAAAGACTAACCATTCTTAGACTTGATCCCGTAATTCTGAAAGGAAGGATCATCTTAAATGTTGATGTGGAAGGACTAACCATCCTTAGACTTGATCTCATAATTCTGAAATGTAGGATCGTTTTAAATGTTGATGTGGAAGGACTAATCATCCTTAGACTTGATCCTGTAATTCCGAAAGGAAGGATCGTCTTAAATACTGATGAGTAATGGACTTGATCCCATAATTCGGAAAGGAAGGATCGTCCAGAATGTTAGTAGTGAACTTGATCCCGAAATTTTGAAAGGAGGGATCGTCCAGGATGTCAATGGTGGACTTGCTGTAATTCTGAAAGGAAGGATCATCCTGTGTATGTATGTATTAGCTGTGATTAGTATTGGTAGCTCCGTAAAGACTTGATCCTGTAATCCTGAAAGAGGAAGGATTGTCTGAGTACCACAAATATATGTGTGATCAGTATTGGTAGCTCTGTAAAGACTTGATCCTGTAATCTTGAAAGAGGAAGGATCGTCTGAGTACCACAAATGTATGTGTGATTAATATTGGTAGCTCCGCAAAGACTTGATCCCGTAAAGAAGGATTGTCTAAGTACCACAGATGTATTGTCCATGATCTTGTAATTCTGAAAGGAAGGATCATGTTGGTTGTTGTTATACCTGCCATAGATGATGTTACTCCAACCTTGAGCTGTTGATGATGATGTCACATGTTGTTATTCCAACTTTATGCTGATGAGCCAATCTTGTGCTGTCGTTATTGTTGTTATTCCAACCTTATGCTGATGAGCCAACCTTGTGTTGTCGATGTGAGTGATGTATCAGTTTTTATGCTGCAGATGATGAATTCGTGCCATGTTGCATATGATGATGTTCCAGCGGATGATGATGATGCCCCAACTCCATGTTCCAGATGATGCTCCAGTTCCATTCTGCAGATGATGATGCTCCAACTCCATGTTGCTGCTGATGCTCCAGTTTCATGCTGCAGATGATGATGCTCCAGCTCCATGCTGCTGTTGATGTTCCGGTTCCATGATGCAGATGATGATACTTCAACTCTATACTGAAGATGTTGATGATGATACTTCAACTCTGTACTGAAGATGTTGATGATGATACTTCAACTTTATACTGAAGATGTTGATACTCCAACTCTGTGTTGAAGATGATGATGCTGTTCAAAACTTTCGATGATCTATCGATGTACCAGACAATGTTCCAAATGATGATGTTGATAATGCCTCCTCTTTCTCCTTCCGATGATGTTGTGTCGAGCCACACTAGTTGTTGTTGCTATCAGTAGAATACCCTTCTTGTTAAGGGGGAGTGTTGAAATAATGTAACTTCGAAGAATATTCTACTTGTACTTCACATTATTATTATTCCTCCTTTGGGAGATGTTACTGATGTAAAAGGCCATGTAAATGTCATGAGGTAAATCCCCAATTATAAGTTGGGTCAATAATACCCAGAAAAGATGAATATAATTATTATTGTGAAGTTTACCTAGGTAGGTCGGCCCAGTTAGGGTAAAAGTCAGTTGGAAATTTTAGTATAAATAGGGAGGCACCCTCCCTCATTTATACACACTTACACACACTAGTGTTGCGCAAGAGAGAAAGAAGGAGAGACAGAGAAGGAGGAGGACCAATGTCTTTGGTGTTTTGGCTCTTATGCTTGGGGTGGTTTGGTCTCTCTATCTATGAGACCTTGTTCTTTGGTCATTGCATACTGGTAATCTATATTGAGGAAGTTTTGCTGGGTTTTTCCCAGGATAAATTGTTGGGTACCTTGTCATGCTATGCTTGTCTTTCTTTCAGTGATCCTATTGCATATGATTATGATGCTAAAAGTTTAAAGATCTAGTATAACCATTAAAAACTTAACAAAAATAGACAAGAAGAGAGTAATCCACGACTTAATTATGAATAACATAGATTAATAGCAATCCTCTTCGAGGGAGGAACCTCCTTACACAATGTGCTGTGGACCTAAGACAAGACAATATACAATGCTTGCTAACGTGAGAATATCTCCTCCTATATATAGGAGACATAGGTGTACAGTAACAACTAATAAACCCACTAATAGATCCAAGCCTACATCAATAATATGTAATACACCACCATATAGGGGGTAATGTGCCACACTATAGGGGGAAATGTGCCCAACATTTAGGGCTTAACTGCGCATGAGTTGATGCATACCCAACCTACGATTTAAGTTGTCAATCATACATTGTGGCATGGAATTTTTATACTAAAGGTGATCAATCACTTTAAAGCATGCACTACAATAATGATTTGTAACTAATGAATGAAGTTGAGTTATTACGTGAGACTTAGGGTTCAAAGTTATAATTATGCCGCGTTTAATGGGTGAAAGCATGAGTTCATTTTTTAAAGGGAGATGACGCTCATATTAGAATGTATTTTAAGTAAACGTAAATTGCAACACTATTTTTGACCCACAAATTTATCGGCTAGTTAAAACACCACGTGGATAAGAGGATAAACATACGTCTATGATCATAAAGTCATACATGAGACTCATATGTGCAAAATGACAGTTGATAGAGGGTTCACCTTGGTCAATAGAGTTCAATATATTGCAGGTTACGTTAAAAGCAAACAACAGTTTGAATACAACGTAATCGATTTATCCACATAAAGAGGGTACACTCCTAAAAAATCAAGTTCAAATCTGTACGTAAGTGGAGTTGAGCAACAATGAGGGTAGTTATCTTTAGAATGCAATGACTAAACAATTTCTTCCATATGCATGCATTCTGGCCTAAGGCATATTGACCTAGGTCAAATGGCCTATAAAGAAAGGTGTAATACTCACTGTAATGGTCAGATCTTTGGTAGCGGTAGTATACACATTCTCTCTCTCTCTCCTCATTTTGTTTTAGACTAGCTACTCTCTCTTTGAAAAAGGCTAATCATTGTACTGGTTTTTGACTTCTCTATTGTGACGCAATCGACCCTTTGGCAAGACTTTAATAAATATGTGTTATGTTCTTCTTCGAACTTTCTCTCTTGTCGGTATTATGTTCTTACCTATGTCCATTAGTTAGTAGCTCATAGTCTATTGTCGTGGTTAATTTCAATCTTTCAATTGGTGTTCTTTCTATTTTTTTCATTTCTCTCACGCTAACCCTACAGGATTCTTCCAAGTGATTTAAACTATCTTCTCGTAATGTCTTGGTGGGGTGTATTTATGATGTCCAGGACAAATTTGCTGTTGTTTTTTGTGTATTTTTGTAGAGTTAGATCCAAGATCAATAACTCGGTTCCTAGGGACTTGTTATCACAAATCTTGTAGTTGCCTCGATAGATGAATCCAATACTGGATGGCAGAGGAGACAGGTGACCAAAGCTGCGACCTACGAAAACCCTAACCCTCAAAAGATGGACGATTGTCACGTTGGTTAGGGATTCCTTCGCTTTATGCTATTGAATGCCGACAATGGGGGAGACCCGATCTTATCCTGAAAGGATAGATCTAGAGCCAATCTCCAGATCAAGCCCAGAAAGTGAATACGTAAGGTGAGAGATGGAAACCCTAGATTTAAGGGATAAGCCACGATTTAAGGAATATTCGAGTATGGGTGTTCAAGGGAAATGGAAATGTTACTCAAATCAATTAGATCGGTGACTTATAGAGTTTAAAACAGATCTAGGGTTTCTGTGCTTGTTCAAATGATCAGACCTGGGACCTTGGGGGGTTTAATCAGAAATGTGGAAAATACCTAGACTGAGGTTGATATAATGAATTTAGGCCTTCAACACACCTACTTGGATGTAAGATTCAACAACAAAAGTACGCAAGTGAAATTGGAAAAAGAACAGGGGAAGCTGGCTAACAGACCAAACAGGGGCGTTTTCTCCCAAAATGAAACTAGTGTCTGGAGATGGGAAGAGGAGTCTAAGCTTGACATTTTGGAGGGAGAGGAGGTTTTCGGTATGTCAGACAAAACCCAGATCGCCAAATTTGCCAATTCCCGGTTCAAATTGGTCCGGTGATTTTTCCTAATGCTAAATGAGGGTTTTTAGTTAAGGAAATGATGTGCAATGCATGCAGAAAATAAAATAAGGAGAAATTTCATGTGAGATGTACCAGGATCTTGTAGATGACCTCAAAAGTGATGAAGAATACTGCTTCATTGATCAAATGGACTTTCCCAAAGATATTTTTGATGTTGTTTTGCTTCAGTCAATCACCCAAGAACCCTCTTCAACCTGCTCGATCAAAGAACAATTAAAAGATAAGACAAACGAACAAGATCTATAGAGTAGGAAAGGACAAGAAGTAAAAGTTCATAAGAAAAAAATACTCCCTGAATCAAACACCCAGGAGCCGGAACGATGGTGGGTTCCTCCATAGAAACGCCCTCTCTCTCCTAGCGCGCCTCCACAACCTGCAGATGAAGTGTGTAAAGAAAAATTGCAAGATATCTCTCAAAACAAGCTTAGTACAGAAGAGCAATAATGTCAATCATCAGATCATCAAATCATTCACAAGATACATAGAGAGTAATCCCAGACAAATCTTCTTTATTCAAATTTCGGTGCCGAAGCTCATGAATTACAATGGGGGGGTCACCTCTCTTAAATAGTTTGAGAGAGACGTAAGCCCTAACTCACTTATACATCCAACGGTTGAGATTAAAACATCATCAACGATGGAGATCAACAATACATAGATTAATACATGGGTCAAGTGACTAAGTCAAAGAGGGGGTGCACTATGCTCAAGGACGCCTATCCTAAGTGAAAGTCACAATATAACATAAGATGTGACATGATAATACATAGGAGGGGGTCACTAGGGGCTTAATTCACCTTAGGCCCCTTTACAACTTCATAATAATGATATAACAATGAAATACATCAATAGCCTAGTTGAGGGGGCGCCCCTTGGGGGGCTTTCCTCATTGGCTGAGCCAAGATAAAAATAATCCAGACATCTGCTGACGGAAAACTGCTGGAGGACTGTCTGGTATGCTGAGACACATCAACTACCAAAATTCCAAGCCATTTCCTTGACCCAATTGGCCAAATCGATTTTTTCAGTGAAATTCCTAGTTCATTTTTTGCTGGTAAAACCTATGGAAACTGATAAAATCACCATAACTCTATCGAGGATGAGAACTGGGGAAAACTGTCTTCTCTGGATGATCTAGATACATAGAAGAATGGTATAAGTGAGTACTCATACCCCTGGAACACTGCAATGCTCTAGGAGAACCAGTCATACTTCCATCTGTAATAAAATTTGATTATTTAGCCAATAATTAAGTGATAATAATCACTTATCAGGAGATTCGGGGCCAAACTCTCAAAACTAAAACTGTAGTATTGATCATGGGCATGTCTCGAACAAATATAGAACATGTTTTTTGAGTCACTGCCTTGGGAACTGTGTTTGACTTGGTCAAACAAGGTTGACTAGGTCAAAGTACCCAAACTGAAGGTGAGAAAGTGTATCCATATGATCTTGCAAGCATCCAGGGTAAGAAATGCTCGAATGGTGTATATCAAACCAAGCTTAAGCCAAGTTATTCATAATCATGGTGACAATAATAATAATAATAAGATATACCTGTGCTTCTGAAAGATCTTGGAACCTTTTGGAAATTTGCTTGTTCAAGCCATACTTACAAAGGGTAAACAATGAGCTACTGATGGGTGAGGATGGAAAACAAGGTTAAGGCAAAGGGGAATGACTTTTAACTGACTTTGACTAAGTGATCTATCCGAATGATAAACAATATACTCAACCAAGGTGACATATGTATGACAGATAACAATAGGGGATGGAGGTGTCTCACAGATGGATAAAGTAATTGGATATGCTTCCCTTAGACTCTAGCAAGTTTTCCTTTGCATTTATTTGCAACATAGGTCAACCTTCAAAGCAGGTGCCCTGGAAGCCTTCTGGTCTCCAGTACTGACAAAGACACAGCCTTTGTAGGCTAGTCTCACCCTGTAGCCCTGTGGGGGCAAATGATCCGAATACTATACAAAGAGTGAGTGCTCATCCTTTGACCGTTAACCTTTTCAATACACTTTACATTTCATAAGAGATAGTAGTCAGCCTAAAAGAACATGTGCCTTGACTCCAGTAAATGACTATGTCCTAGAACCGCTTCCAGCGAGCAGTCCATACCCCCGACGGGTTTGCCTCTCCTTGCTGCCCCTGTGGAGGGCAGATGAGCCTTACATTATACAAAGAATGAGTGCTCAACCCCTTGGCCACTGACTACCTTTTAAACATTTATAGTTTTGCATCCTTTAGATATAACTTTTATGCATTTTGATGCTTTGGTGTTTAGCAACACTGTTATGGTGGAGCACTTGTTTCGAGAACTAAAGGAGAACTATCGTATGAACCCAACCACACTGGCCAAGCCACATACTTCATAGCCAGAGACACATAACGACATGGAATCTATCACACATAGGGGTCACAATGGGGAAAAGATCTTCAATCTCACAAGTCTCAATCAGTTTAAGTCATGGGATAAATTTAACATGGATGAAAATGGATGGACGGGGACAAGTGACATATGAGACCAACCTAGCTCTAAGGTTTACTATTTGTACAAGCATGGCATGAGCAACAGTCTTCACAGCAAGTTCTTTGATCAGTCATGGCACAAGTTAAAGCATTAGTACAATATAATCACAGGTCACCATAATCATCCTAACATGACAAGCATAGGTGTTTGACATACATCATAGAGTAAGGCTAAACCCAAGAACCATATACCTGATCTCACCATATATACTTGTCTCCAATTGATAAGGTCCCTCTGCAACTGTGTATACCGCATATGATCTGCTAATCTGCTGAAATGAATTAGGTCATCACTAAAATCATCTCAATCGACCAATGAGTCTCAGTCCTGGCAAGGAAAATTTGCTGAACGAGGCTTTGGAAAGGCTGAAGCTGTAAGGATCCATGCTAATACCCCATGTGAAAAATAGCCCGGAATAGAATAAGAGACAAGTTTGTATGCTGCATCATGGTAGCCCAGCTGCAGAATATATATGTGATAACATCTGGCTCCAACTAGGACAAGTTCTCTAATGAAGAGAGTGCTTGAGAACCTCAGAGATCTCTGGTCCACAGCACCATCAGCAACAATAATCCAACACTACAGCTTTTCTGCTTCCTTTCCAGATATTACCTATTATCTACGCACATGGAAACAAGAAACACCAGAGTAGCATGTATGGGAAAAATATATGCGGAAATAAACTGACAGGAAATAAATGCTGGAAAATAAAGTGCTGAAAAGTAGATTCTAATCTAATTATTTTAAATGCAGTAAAGAACTAAACACAGACAAGACTCAGAAACAAGAAGACTCGTACATGAATCAGGCAGAAATATAGACTCAACTACAACTCAGAGAGCTGATTCAATCCTACCTACTCTAACTGATGGTGAAAAGATGATATGCTAAGTCATGCCAGGGACTTAGTCCCTCAAATAAACTTGATTTACAGGAATTTTGAAATTTGACCATCTTCAGTAGATAAAAAATACATATTACCTTCAAATCACTCTACTGTAAGCGGTCCCATCCAAAGGTTTCCTGTTTGTCTTAAGATATTATTAAATGCACGAATCTCAACAATCACCTTATCACCAAAGGAATACCTGTGCCGGTCGACGGATGAAGAAATAACTGGAATATCTCGGGTAGGTATTATGGAGGCATCAGAGTTGCCTCTGGCACGGGGAAAAGGCACTGTCCTACTTCTTTCAGGTATATCATTAAAACGCGGAGGACCCCCGTCTATGGGAAGGGCAATTCTCCCCACCAAAATATCTCTTATTTCACTTCTTGGATGGCTAGGCTGACTTTCAACCTCCTCTGGGTGTGTTTACACAACTTCTTTAACCGTTTCCCCCACAGTCCAAAAATCTCTAATATTTCATCAATATTAGTTTCAATGGGAGATATGGTCTTAGGACTATCAACATGCTTACTAGATCCTTCTCCATGGGGCATAGGCAGTTTTCCTTTTCTGGAGACTTCAGATAAGTTTCTTTCTACTATTTCTTCCAGGGATGTCAGAGGTGCAATAGGAATGTGAGATGCATCAGATTGTTCATTTAGAGGACTCTTAGGAGGTAATAGATAATGCGGAAAATGAGAAATTGATGGGTAGCGAAAATTACTTAGGTTTGCTCCTTGGTCTGGCGGCTCATGTTGATTAATTAATTCAGATTCATCAACAGGAGGAGTTTGGTTTTCATTTTCAACTACAGGGGGAGAAATGTTAGCTTGAAAAGTAAGCAAATTATTTAGGGAGAATTCTTCCCCAAAAGCATCGTTAATTAGAACATCCTCCTCCCAACTTCGATTAACCAGATTTGTCATTTCTTGTCTTAGGTTATCTCTCAGGTCCTGCCTAATCTCTCGGATAGGGCGATGAATTCTTCTGGTCAGAGTATTAGGAATATCATTAGTTACAGACATGGTCTCACTATGAAAGGTTGGTTCAGGAGCTTCAATAGATAAATCATTAGGGGGTTCAAAAGAATGTTCGGTATTACTATCCATAATTTCCCTTATGAATTGTTGATGAATAAGCTCTTGTCTAAACCTAACATCATCTTCATCCTTAGAATCAGAACTATGTACTCCCATAAAGAAAACAAGCGTGTAATCATCTTCCTTCCTTGCCACATTTATTCTTTCAACACCCAGGGTATCTTTCCCATAAGTATTCTTCAGCCCGTCTTCGTAGGTTTCAAGATATCCATCAATAAAAGGCTCCCTACAAATTCTTATCAAATTCCCGTCGGAGTTGGGTATGCAAGCATATGATAAATCCATCATCACGTATCCACCCTACCCAGCAGCCCATTTCCTAGATAGCAACATGCCATACACATGAGGAAGATCAATCACTACTACGTCCATCATGGTATTTAAATAAGGGCAAGTGAATAAGTTAGCCTTCAAGTTTTTTATCAGGCCATATGCTTGGACACTCCTAGAATCAATTCCACAAACATTTTCGTATGGACGAGTGACTTCTAATCCCATTTCTTTCATAATGCTCAAAGGCATAATGTTCATAGCAACTCCCGAGTCTAACATGCAGTTATGGAGTAAGAAGTTTATTTGCAATGTAAGGTAGAAAGGAGGGTGTACTCCACTCTTCCTTTCATAAACAATAGTGTGAATCTGGATAGGAGGATCTACGTCTACCTCTCGATATGACAGGACTCATAGACAATCTCAGGAGCATTTCCTATGGGGATATTGTCGAAAAATTGTTGAACTTGATATTTGACTGAGGGCAATTTTATTAATTCACTCAAGGACACATTTTGCATAACTTTGTGCAATTCTTTTTCTATGTCTATGCCTAAATCATAGTTGCAAATATCTTGTTCTTCTGTTTCTTCCTCTTCTATAATTATATGCTTATCGAGGAAAGGTGTTATGTCTTTTTCTTTGTTTCTGCGTTGGTAAACTTGTCTGGTACGTTGCGTTGTTGTGCACACCAATTCTTCTTCTTCTTCCCAATATTCTTCCTCTAACAAGATTCTACCAAAAGCCTCTTCATTAGTGAAATCTTCAATTAAGTTTATGCCTTGATCCTCAGAGTCTCAAAGTCTTTGGACTCTTCTTCAGGTTCCTCACATATGTTCATGTTTCTATTTTCACTGGGCTCATTTCTTCTAGGATTTTGCCTATTTTCATCTATAGGCCCTCTTTGTTTGTTTCAATAAGGTCTTGGGCCATAGGCATTCCTGTTTTTATCATGTTCCCTTGTTCTTGTTATATCTTTAGTGAATAATGCGAGGTTTTTTATCATTTCAAACATTGCCTCTAGCGTTGGTTTCTCCTAAGTCATAGGTTCTTTAGCCTTCATGGGTTTTGGATCACTACGAGAAGAAGAGAGAGTGTAAACATCTGAGAAGTTCTTCTTTCCCAAAGAGGCTATGTCGGTTTCAACTTTCTTGGCCCAGGTTTGAGCAGTTTTGAGGTCATTAGGGTTCTTTTCCTTAAGATTTAGACCAAACCATCTTTCAAAAGCATTTAAGTAGAGTATCAGGATATCTTGAGCTGTCGGTCTTAGATCTTGGGGAACGTTTGAGACAAGTTTGTCAAATCTTACATTGAACTCGTGGATAGTCTCATTTTCCTTCTGTTTAAACTCAAACAATTGATTTAGCAAGAACCTATTGTCTAGCTTAGATGACCAATCTTCTATAAGTTTTCTGGTAAAGGTATCATATCCATCTACCGATCCTGGAGGCAATCTATCAAACCAACCTCGTGCATCTCCTTCCAATGATGCTTTTAGGGCAACCATCTAGACATCTTCAGCTTCAGCCCTATATGCATCCATGTAATTCCATACCGATTCAATATGCTCTTCAATCGGGACCGCAGAGGATCCATTGAATCTTGGCAATTTATCAAAATACTTCTCAGGCATATCATGAGGAGCACCTTGAATCAGTGAGAAATCAAAAGGGGAAGGGAGTTGCGTTGTGGAGTCGCCAGGTGAACGAATTCCCGTGTTCACCAAAATGAAATGTCGTAGGAGAGATACAGATAATACAATGATTGTGCAGAATCTAAATGATTGAAAAATGCAACCAGTGGATTTAAAACCGGATGTGATATGAATGAATAGCAAGGTAAACGCATTCACAGACACCGAAGGTATGTATAATGAACCAAGGTAAGCCTCTACCTCGCAGGCAACGACACCAAAAATGTTATCACGGATCTTGTAGTTGCCCCGATAGATGAATCCAATACTGGATGGCAGAGGGGACAGGCAACCAAAGCCGCGACCTACGAAAACCCTAACCCCCAAAAAAAAGATGAATGGTTTTCACATCGGTTAAGGATTCCTTCGCTTTATGCCACTGAATGCCCAAGTGACAATGGGCGAGACCTGATTTTATTATGAAAGGACACATCTACAACCAATCACCAGATCAAGCACATAAAGTGAATACGTAAGGTGAGAGATGGAAACCCTAGATTTAAGGGATAAGCCAAGAGTTAAGGAATATTCACATACGAGTGTTTAAGGGAAATAGAAATGTTACTTGAATTCATTAGATCGGTGACTTACAGAGTTTAAAACAGATCTAGTGTTTGTGTGATTGTTCAAATGACCAGACCCGGGACCTTGGGGAGATTTAATCATAAATGTGGAAAATACCTAGATCGAGGTTGATATAACGAATTTCGGCATTAAGCACATCTACTTGGATGTAAGATTCAACAACAAAAGTACCCAAGTGAAACCGGAACAAGAATAGGGGAAACTGGCTAACAAACCAAATAGGGGTGTATTTCTTCCAAACTGAAACTATTGCCTAGAGATGGGTAGAGGAGTCCAAGCTTGACGTTTTTGAGGGAGAGGAGATTTTTCGATATGCTGGACAAAATTCAGATCGCCAAATTTGCCAATTCCTTGTGCAAATTGGTCAGGTGCTTTTTCCTAAATGCTAAATGAGGGTTTTTAGTTAAGGAAATGATAAGAAATGCATGCATAAAATAAAATAAGGAGAAATTACCTGCGAGAGGTACCTGGATCTTCCAGATGAACTGAGAAGTGATGAAGAATGCTGCTTCCTTGATCAAATGGATTTTCCCAGAGAGATTCTTGATGTTGTTATGCCTCAGTAAATCACCCAAGCATCCTCTTCAACTTGCCCGATCAGAGAGCAATCAGAAGATTAGACAAATGAACAGAATCTATAGAATCCGGAAAGGACAAGAAGTAAAATTTCATAAGAAAGAAATACTCCCTGAACCAAACACCCAGGAGCTAGAACGATGGTGGGTTCCCCCACAGAAACGACCTCTCTCTCCTAGCGCGCCTCCACAACTTGCAGATGAAGTGGGTAAAAAAAATGCAAGATATCTCCTGAAACAAGCTTCGTACAGAAGAGCAACAATGTCAATCATCAGATCATCAAATCATCCACAAGATACATAGAGAGTAATCCCAGCCAAATCTTCTTTCTTCAAATTCCGATGCCAAAGCTCATGAATTACAATGGGGGAGTCACCTCTCTTAAAGAGTTTGAGAGAGACGTAAACCCTAACTCACTTTTACATCCAACGGTTGAGATTAAAACATCATCAACGGTGGAGATCAACAATACATAGATCAATACATGGATCAAGTGACTAAGTCAAAGAGGGGGTGCACTTTGCTCAAGGACGCCCATCCTAAGTGAAAGTCACAATATAACATAAGATATGACATGATAATACATAGGAGGGGGTCACTAGGGCCTTAGTTTACCCTAGGCCCCTTTTCAATTTCATAATAATGATATAACAATGAAATACATCAATAGCCTAGTTGCGGCGACGCCCCTTGGGGGGGTTTCCTCACTGACCAAGCCAAGATAAAATTGATCCAGACATTTGCTGACTGAAAACTATTGGAGGACTGTTCGGTATGTGGAGACACATCAACTGCCAAAATTCCAAGCCATTTTCTTGACCCAATTAGCCAAATTGATTTTTTCAGTGAAATTCCTAGTTCATTTTTTGCTAGTACAACCTCTAGAAACTGATAAAATCACCATAACTCTATCCAAGATGAGAACTGGGGAAAACTGACTGCTCTGGATGATTTGGAGACATAGAAGAATGCTAAAAGTGACTACTCATACCCCTTGGACCACTGCAATGGTCTAGGAGTACCAATCATATTGCCATCTGTAATAAAATTTGATCATTTGGCCAATAATTAAGTGATAACAATCACTTATCACAAGAACCGGGGCCAAACTCTCAAAACTAAAACTGCAGTATTGGTCCTGGGCATGCCTGGAACAAATATAGACCATGTTGTTTTCTGAGTCACTGCCTTGGGAATCGTGCTTGACTTGGTCAAACTACCCAAAATGAAGGGGAGAAATTGTATCGATGTTATCCTGCAAACATCCAGGGTAAGAAATGCTCCAATGGTGTATATCAAAACCAAGCTTAAGCCAAGTTATTCATAATCATGGTGACAATAATAATAATAAGAAGATATACCTGTGCTTCTGAAAGATCTTGGAACCTTTTGGAAATCTGCTTGTTCATGACATACTTACAAAGGGTAAACAATGAGCTATTGATGGTTGAGGATGGAAAAACAAGTTCACGACAAAGGGCAATGAATTTTAACTGACTTTGACTAAGTGATCTATCCGAATGATAAACAATATACTCAACCAAGGTGACATATGTATGACAGATAGCAATAGGGGATGGAGGTGTCTCACAGATGGATAAAGTACTTGGATATGCTTCCTTAGACTCTAGCGAGTTTTCCTTTGCTTTTATTTGCAACATAGGTCAACCATCAAAGGCAGGTGCCCTGGAAGCCTTACGGGCTCTAGTACTGACAAAAACACAACCTTTGTAGGCTAGTCTCACCCTGTTGCCCTGTGGGGGCAAATGAGCCGAACACTACCCAAAGAATGAGTGCTCATTCTTTGACCGTTAACCTTTTCAATACACTTTACATTTCACAAGAGATTGTAGTCAGTCTACAAGAGCAGGTGCCCTGGAAAGCCTTCTGGGCTTCAGTAAATGACTAAGGCCTAGACTTGCTGCCAGCGAGTAGTCCATAGCCCAGACGAGTTTGACTCTCCTTGCTGCCCCTGTGGAGGGAAGATGAGCCTTACAATATACAAAGAATGAGTGCTCAACCCCTTGGCCACTGACTACCTTTTAAATATTTATAGTTTTGCATCCTTTAGATATAGCTTTTATGCGTTTCGATGCTTTAGTGTTTAGCAACACTGTTATGGTGGAGCACTTGTTTCGAGAACTAAAGGAGAACTACCGTATGAACCCAACCACACTGGCCAAGCCACATACTTCATAGCCAGAGACACATAACAACATGGAGTCTATCACACATGGGGGTCAAAATGGGGAAAAGATCTTCAATCTCACAAGTCTCAATCAGTTTAAGTCATGGGATAAATTTAACATGGACGAAAATGGATGGACGGGGACATGTGACATATGAGACCAACCTAGCTCTAGGGTTTACTATTTGTACAAGCATGGCATGAGAAACAGGCTTCACAACAAGTTCTTTGATCAATCATGGCACAAGTTAAAGCATTAGTACAATATAAGCATAGGTCACCATAATCATCTTAACATGACAAGCATAGGTGTTTGACATACATCATAGAGCAAGGCTAAACCCAAGAACCATATACTTGATCTCACCATATATACATGTCTCCAATTGGTAAGGCCACTATGCAACTGTGTATACTGCATCTAATCTGCTAATCTGCTGAAATGAACTAGGTCATCACAGAATTCATCTCAATGGACCAATGAGTCTCAGTCCTGGCAAGGAAAATCTGTTGAACAAGGCTCTAGAAAGGCTGAAGCTGTAAAGGATCCATGCTAATACCCCATGTGAAAATAACCTGGAATAGAATAACTGACAAGTTTGTATGATGCATCATGGTAGCCTAGCTGCATGATGTATATGTGATAACATTTGGCTACAAGTGGGACAAGTGCTCTAATGAATAGAGTGCTTGAGAACCTCTGAGATCTTTGGTCCGCAACACCATCAGCAACAATAATCCAACACTCGAGCTTTTCTACTTCCTTTCTAGATATTACCTATAATTTGTTGTAATATCCCAAACTGATATTCTACGGTCCTTTACTCTTAAGTTGTTGTTCATACACTCAATTATGTGCAAAAGACTGAATAAAAAGTGCATGCAAATTGTCGTGCCCAAATGCCCTAAAATATACCAAATCTGGATAGATTACAAGGAAATTTTTTTCAGAAAGAAGTTGTACACTTATCACTGATAAATAAGCTAATAGTACTCCAGAGATATGTTGCATGCATGTGGTGCTGAATAGGTGAGATAATAGTGCTACCATTATGCTTTTGACGCCCAGCTACAAGGAGGATCTCTCCCTGATGAGGTTGACGTTTTTGATGAAGGAGGAGTCTGTTGTTGTCGAAACTTTGCGGAGATGATAATCTCTCCTTCCCGAAGAGATAAGATGGTACATGCAGAGAATCTGACTCCTCCAAGACCCTTAGCGAATTGTTTTGCTGGAGAGGGTGACGTCTCTTCCCTTGTGAATCTGCTGCTGGATGCCCTAAATGTGCTGGCAATGAGCTGATGATCACCCAGTGTGATGTGCTAAGCCTGCTGAGAGAAATGGTGATAACATGCTACTAGATTTTTAACATTAAGCTAGCATAACATTAGGATCTTTAACTGAGAGAACAATAAGCACAACAATCAAACACAAGAGACAATGAACACAATGTTTTTCCTCGGGGAAACCATAAATGAAGAAAACCCCGCAACTTCCTCAGAGATAGAATCAGCACCAAAATTAAAACCCCAAAACAGTAAGATGATCTCCCGACAGCAGTAACCTCTTTCTTCCTTGCCCCAGTGTCCTTCTCTTCTTCAGCTATGCGCTACAACTGAGTGTGAGTGAGAGTGTGATAAATAGAGAGGCTAGCTCTCTATTTATACTAATTCCCGACTTGACTAAACCCAACTAGGGCCGACTTCACTAGGTGAGTCTAATAACCCTAGTGCCCCGTAACTGCGGGGACTTTAACTCTTGATCAATAGGAGGGTTACCCACAATGACTTGACATGACTTGTTTACATTATAGAACCTCCCGATAGGAACATCGGGGCATGACATGACTCAAGTACATCCCGACATAAACATCGGGTTACAATATATAAGAAATACAAGTGAATACATTCTGAAGTTACAATTACATCAACACTCCCTCTTAACTAGGAAGGTATTCTCTCGACACAATTTACATCACTGGTCTTCTTCTCTGGATCATCTCATCATCTGCATCTTCAAGTCATCTTCGTATTCAAGTCATCTTCATCTTCGGATCTGGATCATCACTGGGCATCATCACTGGATCTGGATCATCACTGGATTTGGATCATCACTGCTGAATCATCTTGGGTGCTATCTCATGATTCTTCTCGTCACAGGAAGTTCTACAGAGCCAGCCCTTTTTCATGCTGGTTGTAGGCCTAACCTCCATGTAGGTCTTCTTTAGCGCTTATATCTGACACCAGGTCATAATGGCCCGCCTAGCACTTACATCTGACCATGGGGGGAACACATCCTGTAACCATGTCAGAAAGGCACGCCTAACACTCACATCTGATCTTGTAGGAACCAATCCTATAATCACATCATAAAGGCTCTGCACTCACATCTGACCATGGGGGGAACACATCTCGCAACCATGTCAGAAAGGCTCTGCACTTACATCTGACCATGGGGGGAACACATCCCACAACCATTTCAGAAGGGCTCTGCACTTACATCTGACCATGGGGGGAACACATCCCACAACCATGTCAGAAGGGCTCTCAACCCCAGGTTGAGGGTTCCTGGTAACTGACCAGGTGCCTCCATTCTCCAAGAGAATGGCAACAACCCTTATATCTGATCAAGTGGGAACACATCCCTCAATCACATCGGAATGGCCATGCGCTCACATCTGATCATGTAGGAACACATCCTACAGTCATATCAGAATGGCCCTCAGTCCTAGACCAAGTATTCTTGGTAACTGACCAGGCACCTCCATTCCAAGAACCAATCCTACAGTCATATTAGAATGGCTCAACAATCATATCTGACATGGAAGGAACTAATCCTCTCACCATGATAGAATGGCTCAGCCCTTACATCTGACCATGGAAGGAACCAATCCTCTCACCATGATAGAATGGCTCAGCCCTTACATCTGACCATGGAAGGAACCAATCCTCTCACCATGTCAGAATGGCTCACGGACTCATCACTTCCCCTTGGAAGGGACCTCGACCTGGAGAACACCAAGCTTCTCCCTGAAGTACTCAAACTTCTCTCTGGCTAATGGCTTCGTCAACACATCAGCTATCTGTTCGTCCGTCGCAACATACTGGAGCTTCACTACTCCCCTCTGCACCATATCCCTGATATAGTGATACTTGATCTCGATATGCTTCGACTTGTCATGGAACACCGGGTTCTCTGACAACTTACACAACTCTGGTTGTCACAATGTATACAAGTAGCATCCAACTGGAGATCAAATAAATCAGAGAGTAGCTTCCTCAACCATACTGCCTCACAACTAGCTGAACAAGCTGCGACATACTCTGCTTCAACTGTACTCAGTGCCGCACAGGATTGCTTCCTGCTAAACCAAGAGATCACACCTGATCCCATACTGAAGCAACACCTTGAAGTGCTCTTCCTATCGATGGCACTGTCTGCCCAATCTAAATCAACATAACCCTCTAGGTTAATCTTCTGACTCGCCTCATACTTGAGCCCATAATCAACTGTACCCTTCAGGTATCTCAGAATATGCTTTGCAGCAATCAAGTGAACATGTCTCGGATCTGTCAAGAACTAGCTCAAGGTGTTCACAGCAAAGCAAATATCTGGTCTCGTGTTTGTTAGGTACATCAAGGACCCAATCATCTGACAACACATCGAAGCATCAACCATCTTTGATGAAGCATCACTCAATAGCTTCATGTTCGATGCCATAGGTGTGGCCATAGCCTTGTAGTCCATCATCCCAAACCTCTTCAGGATCTCTACTGTATATTTCCCTTGTTCGAGGGAGATTCCATCCGCATTTTGCCACCCCTCCATGCCTAGAAAATAATGCATCATACCCAAGCCCTTCATTTCAAATTCGGCAGCAAGCTTTCTCTTCGTATCAGAAATCAACCCATCCATACCTGTTACAAACAGATCATCTACATACAGTAGGAGCATCACTGGGTTGCCATTTTCAACCTTGTAGTAAATGTTGGAATCTGCTTTACTCTTGGAAAAGCCTAAATTGGATAGAAAGCTATCAATTCTGCCGTACCATGTCCTGGGTGCCTGTTTCAAACCGTACAAGGCTTTCTTTAATCTACACACATGAGACTCCCTGTCATGTGTCTCAAAACCGAGTGGCTGCTCCACATACACTTCCTCTTCTACTACACCATTCAAGAAAGTAGTCTTGACATCCATCTGGTGTATCTTCCATTTCATCATTGCAGCCAGAGCAAGTACTGATATGATGGAAGTGTATTTGGCTACAGGTGCAAAAGTTTCTTCATAATCTATTCCTTCTTTCTGGGAGAAACCATGAACAACAAATCTTGCTTTATATTTCTCTATGCTACCATTTGCAGCATACTTGATCTTGTAGATCCATTTGGAAGTTACAATTGACTTCCCTTCTGGTCTTGGGACAACATCCCAAACATAATTTTTCATGATCGATTGATACTCTTTGATCATAGCATCCTTCCATTCTTTCCGTTCTGACGCTTCTTCATAATTGGAAGGTTCTTTATCGATGAAGTCACATAACAATGCTACATACCCGGAGCAGGATCTGATCCTCTTTCTTTCTTTGTGATTTTCTTCTGGAGCCCCATATCTTGTCGCACCTTGGATAGCTTCTCGTACCCAAGCAGGTTTCCTCTTGTGAGGATTCTTCTCCCGAGGTGGATCTACAGGTCTTTGTGGTTCTTCAAATTCTCGATCTTCTTCTTGAGTTTCTTCATTCATGGTTGTATCATGAATTCTGGGTGCTTCTACTTCTTTAGGTTCTTCAGTAGGTTTCTTTTTGGACTTGTTGTAAGCTGTGTCCTCATCAAATGTCACATCCCTGCTGATGTCGATCTTCTTGAATCCTGGGAAGTATATTCTATAAGCCTTTGAGCTTTCTGAGTATCCCACAAATATACCCTTCTTTCTTGAAGGATCTAATTTTGTTTTCTTTTCTTTTGGAATGTGTATGTATACAGGACAGCCGAATATTCTGAGATGGCTGACTTCTGGTTTCTTGTCGGAGAAGACTTCTTCAGGAGTCTTGTTCTCGAGTACTCTATGTGGAGTACGGTTCTGTACATACACTGCTGTCCTAGCAGCTTCTGCCCATAGATGCATAGGAAGATCTTGATCATGAAGCATTGCTCTTGTAACTTCCATGATGGTTCTATTCTTCCTTTTTGCAATCCCATTCTGTTGTGGATTATATGGAGTAGATAACTCCCTCTTAATCCCTGAGTCTTTGCATAACTCTTTGAATTCATTTGATGTGAATTCTCCGTCATTATTTGATCGAAAAGTCTTGATTTTCTTTTCAGTGTGGTTCTCGATCAAGGCTTTGAATTCCTTGAACTTGCTGAATACTTCATCTTTGATCTTCATGAAGTAAATCCATGTCTTCCTAGAAAAATCATCAATAAACGAAACATGGTATGCATACCTGCTTAGGGAATTTGATGACATTGGTCTGCATACATCGGAGTGGATGATTTCCAAGATTCCCTTTGCTTTGCTCTCGCTACTTGGAAATGTCTTCTTTGTGTTCTTTCCTTTCGCACATCCTTTGCAGACCCCATCATGTTTTGCTTGAATTTCTGGAAGACCTTCAACAACTTTGCTTGCAAGTGGTAGTGCTCTGTAAAAATACGTGCAAGCCTTCTTTGCCAAAGTTCATTTGGCTCTACTGAGTCATGGACCAAGGCTTGTTTTGGATGGCCCTTCAATTTGTACAATCCTCCATCTTGTTCTCCAATCACTACTGCATCATCGATAGTCTTTCCTTTTAGCCACATGATGACTTGACCATCTATAAATGCAACCCTCATTCCTTTTGCATCTAATGCAGATATGGAGAGAAGGTTCTTCTTTAGTCTTGGTACAAACAATACTTCCTTCATTGTCATAGACTTTCCAGAGTCTAGCTTGTAGGAGGATTCCCCGCTACATTTTATTGGATACTGGTAGTCATCTACTAGCTTCACTTTGTGAGGTGATTCATGTTCTGAAAGTTTCACAATGGATTCCTTGAATCCTGTCATATGCCTGGAAGCCCCACTGTCTATAAGCCAATCATTGCTTCCATGAGTAATGTTTCTCGTAAGAGCAGAAATCAAAACATATTCATCATCACTGGAAGAATCTTCACTTTCATATCTGGTTCTCTTTTTGGAAAGTTCATCATCCTCTGCAGCATGAGCATGATGTCTTCTCTTGTTTCCCTTCTTCTTATGGGAGTTAGTCTTGTTTCTAGGATAGTCTTTAGCAAAGTGTCCTCTTTCATCACATGTATAGCATCTTAATTTGGATAAGTCTTTTCTAGTGAAATCTCTTTGATGAGAATGCTTACCTCTGGGGTGATGAAAACTTCTTCTGGTTTTCTTGGAGTGTATCGTGAGAGTTTGATCTTCACTTCCCATCTTTTCTTCTCGGGCTGCTATTCAAGCTTCTTCTTGAGAGCATTCTTCCCATAGTCTGCTGAACTTGACTAACTTCTTTCTGGCACAGATTCCTTGAATAAAGGAGTCCCATGATCTAGGGAGACCATTCAAGGTGGCCATTACAATCTCTGCATTTTCCACTTCATCTATTGCTTCCATTCGTTCCTTGATTTGAGAGACCCTTGTAAAGTAAGACTAGATGGTTTCTGCATTCTGGATCTTTACATTCTTCAGTTGGTTTCTCAAAGTCATCTTTCGGTTTATGTTCTTCCTTTCAAACGATTTGGTGAGGGCATCAAACATAGGTTTAGGTGTCTTGAGGGAGGACACCTGTGGTATGAGGTGATCCTTGATTGAATCAGCAATGATCCTCTTTGCCATAACCAACTTCTTCTTATGTAAGGCCTTTGCCTCATCTCCCTCTGGAACTGGAACCTCCTGATTGATATAGGAGTCCAACTCATTTTCTTCCAAGACCAGGGAGATCCTATACTTCCAGGCTCGGAAGTTATCAGCTCCTTCAAGCTTTTCATCAAGCTTGGTATGATGAGACATCTTAACTGAGAACCTCAAATGGAAATACAAAAGATTTAGATCTTACCAGGTCAAGATGTCGGTTCTGGATTTGGAGCTGAAATCCTGCAGTGCTGGTTCAGGAGCAGATTAGGGTTTTGCTTTTCCGGAGTTCTGTCCAACCAAATGCTTTGAATTTGATCCCTAACTTCGATTTTGGGGAGGAGATCTATCTAGGCCTGCGCTTACTGAAAAATTCCACTTTTGTGGAAAGCACTAATTTTCGGCAGTAGTGTTGGGTCCAAAACTGAAAAACCTCAGAATTGGATTTTGCTTCGACAGAAAGATGCGCCCTAGGGAGGAGAGTTATTCCAACCTTCTTTTGCTGAAAATCCGTGGAGAGAGATCCACAAAGTAGGAAGCCCTAGTGCTTGCAGCTGCACAGTGTCTTCTTCTCAGATTAGCTCTGATACCATGTTAGATTTTTAACATTAAGCTAGCATAACATTAGGATCTTTAACTGAGAGAACAACAAGCACAACAATCAAACACAAGAGACAATGAACATAATGTTTTTCCTTGGGGAAACCATAAATGGAGAAAACCCCGTAACTTCCTTAGAGATAGAATCAACACCAAAAGTAAAACCCCAAAACAGTAAGATGATCTCTCGACAGCAGTAACCTTTTTCTTCCTTGCTCCAGTGTCTTTCTCTTCCTCAGCTATGCGCTACAACTAAGTGTGAGTGAGTGTGTGATAAATAGAGAGGCTAGCTCTTTATTTATACTAATTCTCGACTTGAATAAACCCAACCAGGGCCGACTTCACTAGGTGAGTCTAATAACCTTAGTGCCCCAGAATTGCGGGGACTTTAACCCTTGATCAATAGGAGGGTTACCCACAATGACTTGACATGACTTGTTTACATTATAGAACCTCTCGATAGGAACATCGGGGCATGACATGACTCAAGTACATCCCGAAATAAACATCGGGTTACAATATATAAGAAATACAAGTAAGTACATTCCGAAGTTACAATTACATCAACACATGCAGAGGAAAGACTAGGCTTAACGGTCCCAACGAATCCTTTTGGGTTTTTCCAGCTATTCCCCCCAGCTAAAACGCGAACTTGAAAATAAATGTTCTGTTGGTGTTGGATCACTGAATATGGAAGAATACGGTGAATGTCGATAGTAGACATGGATGGCCTACACTGAAAGAGATTAGAGCAGATAGATTTCAATGTCGAAACCCTTGTTAGCTGAAGACACCGTCTTCAACCCCAACTGCTGCTGCTGCCCAAAAACTCTAAATCAACAATAATAATTATCGATTTCTTCTTTGGTCCAATTACCCTTTTTAAATAACTTAGCATGTACTTTTAGGGCTTGCATGTCACTTTTAGGGTTTGCGCTTTACTTTTGCATGCATGCAATTCTTATTTCTCGTTGACAGACGATTGAAGAAATAAGGCCTGCATCCTCCGCATGCTTTATGATATTAACTCTTATGGCCTTCTTTACTATACTGATGACTTAATAATAATGAATTGATGTTCCTCTCTGCTCCTAGTGATATTAGTCCTCAGTTATTCCCTTTTTTTTAATACCCGCTCGAACCTATGGGAATAAAATAGGTTTACGGATGTCTCTGTTGATTTAATTAAAAGAGGACATTACAATCCTCCCCACTCGAAAGTGCTTGTCCTCAACCAATCTCCGACCAATATACCGAATTACCTGTCCCTGTCTCTTCTCGTCCATTTTTAACAACCAATTTATTCCACTGCTGGGGGGCTCTTCTTTTTCTTCGAATTTTTGTTTCTTCTCACCCATGCTCTGTATTCCCTCCTTGTATCTTCTTGGGTACCTGCGAGGATTGAACATCCTAGATATGGATCCTCATTTGAATTCCCTAGGGCACATCATACTTTTGTCTGGAGGTCTACCTGGAAATCCCTTTTCATACCACTGGTTCTTCCTTGAAGTCTTATTTGTTGGAGTTGGCCATTTTCTCGTGCGAGTCTTGTCCTCATGCCTGAATATGGTGGTCATCCCCTTTGCTGTGGCTGGCCTTGAAGCTTCATTGGGCATTCCCCTTAAGACTACCCTTTTCCCATCTGGTGCCAGGAACTCCATCTCTAATGTTCGGTAATTGGTTGAGTATTTCCCAATTGAGTACAACCATTGTACTCCTAAAACAATGCTCGTGTCCCGCACATCTACCACATAAAAGTCGTCCACCATTGTATAATTCCCAAGCTGTACTTGTAGCCGAGGTATCCTCTGTGTGCATTTCATCCTGTGATTGCCAGCCATGACAACGGTAAAGCCCTCAAAGTCCTCGGTATGAAATCTTTTCCTCTCTATCCAAGAGGCATCTATAAAGTTGTGGGTGGCCCGAGCATCTATCAAAGCAATGGCACGCTGTCCCTGGATACTTCCCCTGATCATGATAATATAGAAGGTGGGGACTTCTGTGAGGGTAGCAATAGTGGCTCTCTGTGGCAATTGTTCCAATTCTGTACTGTGTAGTTTTCCATCTGGTTTCCGCTCCAACTCATATTCCTCACTGTTATTTGGAAGTACTTTGATGAGGCGTACCTTCCCTTTACCCATACATCTGTGGCCGGGTACCCAAGGGTCTTTGCAATTGAAACATAAGTTCTTCCTTATCAAATCTCATCGTGTGTCCTTGTTTATCCATTCCTTTTGTGGGATTATCTTCTCCTTGTTGTCTGGAAGATTGGTAGGCTTTTCCTTGTTTTCTGGAAGATTGGTAGGTTTTTGTGGAAGCTTGTTTTTTGGCACAGAATCTTGTAGGTCCCGAGTCCTACTGATAACATCTTGCAGAGTAATTGGCTTGTAAGCCTTCACCCATCTGCAGAGTTGCTCGGATAGTGCCTCCCTGAAATGAATCTCTAGGTCCTTCTTATCAAGGCACTCCATGAGCCTTTGTGTGAAGTCACTGTATGAAGTGATAGTGTTGTGACCCAGTGTCACCAGTCCGTGGTACCACCACTCATGTGCTTCCTTGTCTAAATGTAAAGCAGCCAACTTGATTGCATCTGTCTTTGTTATGGGGTTAGGTTGGAAGTAGGTGTCTAACTTCAGTACCCAAATCATGGTTGAACAACTGGATGTCCCATCAAAGTTGGGGATAGTTAGTCTCCCCAATGTGAGTTGCAACTGAAAATTCTAATTGAATGCTCTATTGAACCCTCGTCCTGTTTCTGCTTTTCATGTTGCAAAAATATGAGAAAGTCATGGCTGAATGGAACTCATCTCCCAAATCCCTTTACTCCTGTAAGTAAGCTCCAAACAGTTCACAAGGTTCTGCTGGCATGACTAGCCCTGCTACTGCATTCTCCAGGAAGTGGGGCATAGTAGGTCTGCTGGAAGGTTTGTTATAAATATGAGGTGTGTTTTGCATATTAGTGCATGCATGTTTCCCACTACTACTGGTAGATCCTCTATCTATCAGTGAAAGAGGTATATTGCTATGACCTGGTTCTGGCTTCAAAGCCAATCTGTTTATTGCATGCTATATTTCCTTCTGCCCTTTAGCTAGGTCATTCAATGCACTTACCAAGCTGCTAAAATCCAACTTGTCTTCCTCTTCTCCCGTTCGTTTTCCTCTCTCAGAGTGTATACCTATTGGGTCCATGCTTAAATTGGTATCCTCTAACTGGATATCTTCAAAATTTTGCTCCTCAGTGTACGTACTCTTCCTTCTCCTATAGGTTACATAAGTATCTTCTTCTGGATTCATTTACTTTTCATGTTCAAGCCCATAGCTGGCAAGGAACATGCTCTGATACCACTGTAATTTCCCAAACTGATATTCTATGGTCCTTTACTACTAAGTTGTTGTTCATACACTCAATGATCTGGAAAAGACTGAATAAAAAGTGCATGCAAAATTGTTGTGCCCAAATGCCCTAAAACATAGCAAATCTGGAGAGATTATAGGGTAAAGAGTTTTAGAAAGAAGTTGTACACTTTGTTATCACATATATAGTAGCTGGGCTACCATATACTATTTTTTAGATTTCAGTACACTTTTGAGTCAGTTCCCTTACATATGAGATGCTGAGATGAGAAGCTATGATGGATCATTATTTGATGATGGACTATAGTACTCTCCCATGCCATGATTGATTCTCATGACACTCAGATTTGAGGACTGATATAGTCATTTAGCCATTTGCAGAGTAGTCAGTAGTGCCCAGAGTTGCATCAATAACTTATCATTGGACAGTTGTTGGTTTAGATTGATTATTTACATGTTTATGACTCAGTATATAGTATCTTGTGTTATGGTTATTATTGCTCTTATACTCAATCTTGTGACATGTCTTAGCATCTAGTGTCATGATCTGGCAGTCATATGAATATGAGGACTTGGATGAATTGATATTATGTATGTATGTCTCTACTTAGACCTGGAAGATCTTGACCTATACTCATTGGTTTTACCCTCCTTAAGGAAAATAGAGGTAGTCATTCCCACCATACTTTGGCTTGCTAGTGATGGTTTCATGGCTCATTATCTCCACTCACCCATTACCTTCCAGTTGTGTTTCCAACCCGATTCACTACTTGACTTGTGGTATGGAGGACTTTTCTCCACTAGAGCCTCTTTGTTGGACAAGCTTCCCTGTTTATTTGTGTCTCGTCTCTGAGTTGCCTAGATTGTGTTGGCTAAACCTGAAACAAGTAGTGCTGCCATCAATACAATGTATTTGGAAATGAATGAATATCTTATTGAAAAAGCCCATTCATGAAAAGTAGTGTTTTTTAACATATACATGAATGTAAGGTAAGCCTAATGAAATTGGCTTTGAATTACACTGAAATGAATATCTTAAAACATTCATGAAAAGTAGTGTTTTTAAACATACATGAATGCATGAAGCCTCAATAATAAAATCCGTGTAATAAATACATGGACCAATGCTATGGAAAATCAAAGGCCCCAAAAACAATGGTTCCTAAACGTTATATCTAAAGATTGCTGGCCTCACTTGTATTGATTTGGATTGTGAGCATTTGTCAAGGTGAATAAGCACCTCCGAACGTAACTTATCCGTTTGTGAGACACTGCCATCCCCTGTGTTGTTGCTTGTCCTGCATATGCTAGAGTGAGTATCCCCTTTCCATATCCAAAGTGTCACAGTGTTGAGTTGGTAGTCACCCTTCAGCCTAGCCTTTTGATTTTAGCCTTCACCCTTCATTAGCAAATTGATTACAACTATGAAGTGAGTATGGTCTAAGTTATAGTCAATTAATGAAACTCTATATTTGGTTAATAGATCGCCAGTGAAATGATTGCTACTTGTTATAATTGTTATTTGAATGATTTGTAGAGCATGTCTTAACCTTTAAACACATGTAGCGGATGGATGTTAGCTTGGGTTATTGTATTGATCATTTACAAATTACTATTTTATCTGTCTGGGCATATTGGATAATATTCTTGATTATGCAAAGATCTGTAGGGTGTATGCGTATGCACCTTAGATGGATTTGGACTCCCTGAGTCCAATGAGACAACTTGCTTTAAGTTCCGGGCAATTATAGGGATGATTTGGCTCAGTTTACCATTCTGGAGCAGTTTTGCCATGCTGAATGGCCTGTCGGGACAGAGAGATCATCTGATGGTTTCACCTAGGGCGCTGTATGAGGAGGGGGTGGTCCAGCCACTTGTTTTTACCATATTACCCCCCTCCTTGAGAGCTTGGTGGGCTTAGTTGGATAACGCTGACACTCTAGGAGGTAGTTTTGGGAATATCACGTTTCCTGAGGTAGATTTAAAATAATAAAAACGGTTATTGAAGAATTCGATTTGGGCTACTGAGGCAAGGAAATGGCATGGGATGAGTTTTGATGATGAGTGTGACGTCTTCCACTCCTCCAGCAGTTTCAACACTTGGATGGACCCACATTCATCTCTCGGGCATATTTTATTATTTTTTGGAGCTTTTGGAGGCTCACTATTTTCTCAGAGAGGCACTATTTTGCACTTAAATTATATTATTTTTATTGTGCCATGGGGACACACTAGGAGAGTTAGTTAACACTCCCAGGACCCACCATGAGCTTTATTTATTTTTATTTGAGTGGGATCCCCTCTCCTAGGGTGATTTGGTCCATTTATATATTATATTATTGTATTGAACCATGTACTCTATGTTGAGCTCATCTCAACCGTTGATTGGAACATTTTGATCTTTTAATCTTAGCCACCTATTTGAAAAGTGGTTATGATTTTGGTTCTCTCATTTCTATTTAAAGGAGGAAGCTTCTCATTGTTAAGGGTTTTTTGGCTCTTGGATTTGGATAATAGAAAAACTATTCTTGTGGAAATTTTTGGATCTCCTTTGCATTTGATGTTCTTAGATGGTGATCGGAAAATCTATTGCTTCCTAGCATTTGTGTATTTGTTGTGAGATTTATATTTTGTGGAAACATTGTCTTGTCTACAGGAGGGTGACTTCAACTTGGGGCGTTTTTGCAGGGGCTTTTCAACTCGCTTGGATTGGCTTCGCTTGTATCAGGGGGTTTTCATTAGCATCATTGTGATCTATGATTTCATCTTGCTATTTTTTTGTAGCATTTGATCTTCTTTCTTGACGCATCAAATCTGATATGGTTGACGTTTGTTGTGCAGGAGAGAGGGCACATTGGCTTCCTTGGGAAAATTGTTTTACATAGAAGCTTCCTCAAATCTTCTCGAATTGATTGAGACGGCATAGATCATCATCATCAAGGCATCTACAAGGTTTTCCAGGTAAGATCTATAGGTTGGTGCTTCTTTTCTAGATCTCAATCCATTGGCATCTTCCTTTTCATGTTAAAACCCTAAATATTAAAAAATAAAAAATATTATGGATCAAACCGCTTGATCTCAGGGCAAACCATTTCTAGGTTTTGTAGATCGGGTCAAACCCTTAGTGGGTCTTCAAAAACGTTTTGCTAAAGTGACTCCATTTGGCCCAAATCCCAAGGCATTGTTCTCTAAGCCCTAGTGCTACCCCTTATGTTGCTGCCTCTTGCAATTTGATCTTTTCCTTGTGGCTTGGGTGCTTTGACGCTGTCATACCTTCTTTCGAGTTCACCTCGTGGTACCAGATAGCCCCAATCTTGTTCTCCCCCTCCCTGCATTGGTCACGTTTCCCAAGGCAGAAGATATCTTCATCTTTTGCAAGTACCTAGATCCCGAATCTAGTAATATGTTTATAGGTCACTTGTATTTCGAACTTGGATCAAATTTCACATCTCATAAACCCCGAATCCAAGCCCTAGTTTCATCTTGTGACGCAATCCATAGATTTAGGGTTTACTCCACCTTACACCTTACGTACTTCAACTCTCTTTGATTTGATCTGGTGTTTAGGTGTGATCTCTACTGTCGGGATTAGATCTGGGTCTCCCCCATTGTTGTCTTGTGCTAAGATAACATCAAGTGAAGATTGCCTTGATTGGCGTGACAACCATCCATTTGGGAGTCGAGGCTATCTTGGTTCCACCTCTTTAGTTTCCCATCCCTCTACCATCCATTCTGGATTCACCTTATAGAGGCAACTACAAGTTTGGTGATAACATTTTGGTGCCGTTGCCGGGGAGGTAGAGGCTTACCTTGGTTCATTTTTTTTTACCTTCGGTGTCTGTGAATGTACTTACATCTTTTATCATTTATATCACATCTGGTCTAATATCAGTGATTGCGTTTTATATGTTTAAATATTAACTCTCTTACGACCTCATCCGTTGGTGAACACAACATTTCGTTCAACTAGCGGCTCTGCAACGCGACACTTATGAGAAGCGAACCCATCACATAAATCATAAATATTAACTCTCCTACGACCTCATCCGTTGGTGAACACAACATTTCGTTCAACTAGCGACTCTGCAACGCGACACTTCTGAGAAGCGAACCCATCACATAAATCATAATGAATTCAGATATATTTATCAGATGCATGAAGGAATTAAATGAAAGTATAAATGAAGCTAAAAGACGAATAAACAGAAGTGATAGATGGAGGTAAGACTACGGGTATGAGGATGATCTTGAGCATGATTATGAGTATGAATCTAGTTATCACAATCTTTATGACACCCACCAATTTCCTCACCCATGCAATAAAGATTTCCCAACCATCCCGAGTGGACTAGTAAGCAAGCATCAAGTGAATGATCCTTGTAATCATCTTCATCAGTGTAATACAAGTTTTGTCGTGACAACCCCTGATAAACTTGTAAGTCGACACGAACCTAGAAGTCAGTCCCAGTCAAAGCCTTATAGCCAAGTAATCAAAGCTGTTAAAAACAAGATAAACAGTCTCCTTTTGACTTTTCTGAAATATCGGGGGCACCTCATCCTATGCAAATGATTACACTAGGAGGTTGCCTTAGTTTAATGGAAATATGGATATATCTATTGAAAGTCATTTGGATATTCTCTAGGATTACATTGAAATTAGAGGTGCAGACAATGAAGATGTTTATATGCGAGCCTTAGGAGAATCCTTGCGAGGGGATGTTCAACTATGGTTTGATCAGTTAGCACCAAAATCCATCACTGGGTATGACATGTTCAGAGATCTGTTAATAGATAAGTGGGGTAGGAACACTTATAATTCTTTAGATGATTGTGTAGTTGATAATCAATATATTGACAATTTGCTTGCTCAATTGGATCATTCCTCTCCTGAAATGTTCCAAATTATGAGCGTGCCTGCAATCCATAAGAATGTTACAGAGTACTTTGAGAATAATGTTTCAAAACCTCATGCTGAAACTAAGAGGGATGTCAATCAAATCATACGAGATACTCTGTTATTATTACTTGAAGCAATCACAGAGCAAATCTTGGATTTAATTCGTGGAAGGGAACCTAACAATCACCATCAAGAAACATCTATAGTTGAGCCTTCCATTTGTGAGTCCATTATAGAGCCTTTAGAAAAGCAACTCCATAGTCATTGCCTAATTGACGATAATTCAAGCTATATGAATCTGGATTCAGACCTTGATTATGTCTCTACAGAAGAAGAAAAGGTTGAAATTAATCAAATTTTCGTTGAGGAGCAATCATGTGGTCATATTGTGGTTGAAGACCAAGTTTGTGAGGATGATAAGGAAGTTAGAAATGAACATTTTGATATTTTTCCTTATCAAATGAATGATGTCAATAATTTATCCTCCGTTGAATTGTAATATCCCAAATCCCGATATTTTCTAATTCTATGCAAATATACTAAAATAGCTGGGCATGCAAACTGCCATGCAAAATTCCCTATTTTATAGCTAAAATTAGGGTTAGGGTTTGTAGGATAGAATGAACACTTACCACTGATAAGCTGGCTGGAATGCTCCTAAGAGAATATGCATGCATCAAGAGCTGAATCGGAGATGACCTGGTATCTTTTGCTTTCGGTGATACCCCAGCAGCACGGACCCCAAATCAGCTAAGGGTGACGTTTTCAGTGAAGGAGGTGTCCGATGAAGTTGAGAATTTGCAGGATTGATAGCCTTCCCATGCCGGAGAGAATGCCTGGCACATGCGGAAATTCGGAGGTCTTTAGGTAGGCTAGCGAATTGTTCTGGAGGTTTCAGCTGCTCACGCCCCCCCTGATCCCGAAATGGATGATAACTGCTCAGGATGAGCAAGATTGGATCTGATAATCACTGGGTACTGGAGTATGATACCGATGATGAGAATGGTGCCTGGGTTTCGAAGATAAACTGAGATTTGAAGACTCAGTGAATGATTTGGGCTTTCCAGCTGAAAACCCCTTACGGCTGCACATGTGCCCCTGCAAACAATCTTTGATGGATACTGGATAACTATGAATAAATTGAAGAATGGATGGTGAACCTGAATGGCTTACCCTGGATGAGACTAGGGCAAATATCTCACTGCCGAAACCTCGTTAGTTGAAGACGCCGTCTCCAACCCCAACTGCTGTGGCTCCACGCTGTGCTGCTACTGAAGAGCTCCACAATCAATAATCATCAAAAGTAAGTCTCCTTTCACTTTATCTTCCTTTTATAACTTTCAACTGCGAAAACCCTAACTTTTGACCTAATTAGGTCACTTTAATTTCTAATTTGCAGTTGACTTGCATGCATGCGCATGGAGACTTAAATGGGTGCATGCATCATTAAATAGTGCTTAGATGTGATGCATGACAGTGGCCTTTGGCCTTGGTGGCCCTCTTTGACCTAATGGTGATAACATATTGATGCCCTAGATTTTCTGTAGATGGCATCAGTCTTTAGTTGATTCCCTAACTGTCAGTAATCGCTCGAACCCACAAGAATCACATAGGTTAGCGGTTTTGGTCCTCAATGCCTAATCAGATGAGGACATTACAGTCCTCACCGCTTGAGATTGCTTGACCTCAAGCAACTGCAAACTGGGATGCTGCAATACTTGCTCACCTTCCCATGTGGCATCCTCTGGCGGTAGTTCTTTCCATTGAACCAAGTATTTCCTAATTACCTTGTTCCTGAGTTTCCTTTCTCTAGTCTGTATGATCCGTTCAAGAATCAATATCAGTAGTCCTTCATCATCTAAAGGAGGTAATTCTGTTGATGGAGCAATGTGTTGCCCAAGGGTCTTTTTCAGGTTGGACACATGGAATACATTGTGAATTTTACTTTCCTGTGGTAGTTCTAGTTTATATGCCACTTCTCCCACCTTCCTGATTATTCTGTAGGGTCCATAGAAGCGAGGTTTTAACTTTTTCGCTCCTTTCTTCTTCAGTGAAGACTGTCTGTAAGGTTGGAGCCTTAAGTATACCAAATCCCCTACCTTAAAGCTCCGCTCAACCCTGTGTTTGTGTAATATTCCCAAAAGTGACATGCATGCAAACCCTAAAAATGACATGCATGCCATCCCAGCATTATTATAATGATGCATGCACTATTTAAGTCTCCCTC